>PHWZ01000283.1:0-50958 GCA_004379285.1 Botryotinia calthae | reverse complement strand
ATATATATATATATACTCAAGATGATCAGAGAACTGCCATATCACCATCCGAATCGTATGACTCCAAGTCGTTTCCACGCGTAATCCAGAAGCCGAGGTCTTCCCAGGGAAAGGGGAAGCTAAAATACATGCGGGGTGGGGTCAGAATGATGCGGGATGACGATCATAGAACCCGGGCCAGACCGATTTAGATCAAAGTTCTATCAAAAGCGACAAAACATGGTTTTTAGCATAGAGTCAAAGATACGAAGTATCATCTTGTACCACGAAAGGCCTTGCATCACATTGAAGAGAAACCTTCATTACGAATCAAAATTTAGTGCCGCGCAAAAAGTAAGCTTGTATTAGAACCAGAAGATTTCTGCTTGGATTCTTTGGGGAAGGAAGTCCTGTTTCCTCGATGGGGCTAGGGGAAGATCTGCAGTCCAGAAAAGTGGTAAAGAAAATCATAAAATGCCATTTTGAGACTGAAGATTCTCGTCCAAACTTCGTACCTCCTCTATGCGTGGCACTTGCGTCGGTATCATGTACATTCGAAAAATTTGACGTTTCTGGAATCTGGAGAAGAGGATTCATTGCGTGAAATGAGGCAAGCACGTCGGATAGATGTCAGTGATTAATCGCTAGGTGTCGCACGTGACAGTACACAAACGGAAGTCGCGACCAAAAGCAATGTCTCAAATTCATTTTCAATAGTCGAAATATCCAACTCGCTCTATCATCCACTTGTCCCAACAAAAACCACGAGCACGGCTGCGTATGTTGCAGTTGCAGCGACGGTTTCCGTGTTATTTGCTCGAAGAACAAGACTTGTGATTCCAGCAAACAATACCACAGCTACACTCGTCGTCACTAGACTCTTCGTCAAATTCTCTCCAATTCTCATAATAAGCATGGGGACTATAAGACTTAGTCCACCAGTAAAAGCAACTATAAATCTTGCAAGTTTATCTACGAAGAGAGAAACTTGTTCTGGCGGCTCATGTTTGAGAAATTCGTCTAAACGAAGCAGTTGCTCACGCTTGGAGTATGCTAGTTGACGTGGTAGACGCGCTTTTAGCCACTTCCTTAAAGGGTCAACCGGAATCAAAGATTGTTCTGGGAGACGACGATAAGCTGAGTTAAAAGGGTCTCCTGGCAAGGCGGCAATCTCGGGAAATGCATGTGTGAGATCTAGACGCTTTTCATGTGCCTGAGACCCGCTAATATTTTGAAGGCTAGAGAAAAAGGCATAATCTCTAATTGCATCGGCTTTGAAAGTGATGTGTTATTTGTCTGGGGATTTCATCTTGTTCTGTTTTTCTTTGGGTGAAACATACCATACTGGTGCAAGGTTGAAGTGAGATCTCGAGTAACGTCGTCAAATGCTGCCATGTTTGTCCACGAGTTACCCTTTTTCCTTGCCAATTCGTTTTGGAGACGGACTATGTTGAGTTTTTGCAATCCACGGAATGCCAGGAAATGCGGTTCTTCTATCGTATAGGCATAATGGAATAGCCGCTCTTCATAGGACATCTTCTCTGTGATAACCCCAGCTCCTGGCTTTCTCGGTCCGCTCATGGCAAATGTCGGCCTGTCAGAAAATTATTGTGTTATTGATTGAGGCTGCGAACTTTCAATTCATAAACGGACTTCGGTGGAGTCTTCACCTTCGGCTCAATCCTTACTTATGCAACAGCCTGAAATGGTAACATGCAGGTGCTCATGTGATCATCTGTGGAGCAGCATTATCTGTTTTCAGCTCGTGAGTCAAATTCAGCCCAAGTGCGATCTTTCGAGATCGAAATCCGGGACTGTGTTGAATCTATAGATTACCCAGTCTCTCAAACTCTTGTTTTGTGATGTCTCAATACATTTCGGACAGCGGAAGCGATGATGGCGATGCTGATTTTACCGTGAACACACAGAATGATTCGAAGAATCTAGATGCCACCGCAGTATTTGAACCACCAATATATGTTATTCAAGATTGGAGTGGGGAAGAGCCTCTAACTAGACTTAACATTTCGAAGGGAATCCGCGCAAATTACTGGCGTGGCCGATCAATGCTTTACGAAATCGCCCGAAAAGAACGGCGGTGGACCTCGTTTGTATTCAGAAATAAAGATACAAGAATAAAGCTTTTGGGGCCCGCATTGAAATTAGACCATGCTCTTCACGATATGATGTATGATTGCGGCATGGGCGGGGAAGTCGGTGCCGATATTTGTGAATGGCACTGTATAGCCCACGAATCATCAAAGGCTGAGGAAGAAGGCGTTCAAAAGAAGCGTATGATGACGGAGTTGGTTTTGAATGATTCGGAGATCATAGCATTTGAAGGCAAATTACTTATATCCCAAGGAGTTAGCGTTCAGTTCTAATCCTATCTTTCAACTACAGCTAGCGCGAGTGCGACCCTCTTGGGACTGGACAAGCGGCTTCGTGACGACTTCATACAACCTCTCAAGCAATGCATGGTGAATAAGCAGGAAGTAAATTACGAAGATCTCCGAGCAAAAGTTAAAGAAATTCACAACGAAGTTCAGGCCTGCCACCGCCATTTCAGCCGTCAATTTACTAGACGCCAGTACACGATCATGGAGGAGGCAATGATAGATTGGCTGGGAGGGAACTGGAGAAAAACCTCATTCTGATGTTCAGTCAAATGCACAATGGGCTGAAGACATGATATAGGAATAAGAACCAACTCTATATGGCTTGGATTTTGATCTGCAAGCAAACTATTACCTGCTCTCGTCTTTTGGTTTTCTTAATTCTTGGGTTTTTCGATTGGAAGAAGATGAGTATCAAAACAACTTTGATATTCAATCACATATCTAATGGAATCGAAGATATAACACAGAAACAAGAATGATACTATACGGCTTCGATTCCTATTTGTAAGCAAACTATCACTTACTCCTATTTATTTGTCTTACTAATTATGGGATTGTGGTTCTTTAAATCAAGATCTTGACTTTGATTCAATTTTATTGTGATGATACAAGTTTCCAAAATGCCACCCTAGAATTAAAATGCAAATTCATCCCATCCCATCGCATCGCATCCCATCCGTCCAAGATCCTTTTCTTTTTCCAATTTTCATAAGAAATTGTCGTTCCACGTGTAGTGTACATAGTGACACAAATAGTTCACAACCACCACGCCTCATCCCTTTTCACCGAGCTTCCAATACCTACTCAATTCTAGTCCTCACTACATCTCAACACTTTTCTTCTCCACACCAAAGACTTATTAAGCCACAACACCATTTGCCTCGCCATTTCCTTGCACAGCCGCTTCCTCTTCTACAACCTTTCCCTCTCCATCCCCGTACAAAAAGAATTGTACAAAAACTCCCGCGTCCAATAATAACGTACCCGCGCTACCTGCTAACCAACTCGCATTTACGGCAATGTAGCGGAGATATTCGGATCGTGCTTCGCCACTTTCGCATTTGGAGTGACCATGTCTTGAGGCTGTCAGACAGGGGGCTTCGTAAGCGAAGATGGAAAGGACATATGTCAGATTTCCTATACAAGCGAATAAGAAGAAAAGCATCGAGATTCCCTGAGTAGATTTACGACGATGGTTAAGGAGAAGTTGAGGGACTCGAGAACTGAGATAGAGGACGGCGCAAAGGTAGCCAAAAGTTTGTCCTAGGGGAGAGAAAGTCGGGGTGGTATGAGTGGGTGAGTGTTTATCGTGTGTTTTGTGGGATTGAGCGGAAGAAGAGTTGGATATCCACCAACCGAGAACACCAGCGATACAGACGAGGATGATGCTGAAGAAATTGAAAAGGAAAGTTTGCATTGGGGAACTTTTGGCTTTCTTGGTGGTGGGTGTATCGTTAGAAGGGGAGTCGAGAAGCGGAACAACGGGAGAGAGATGTTGAGCTGAGACAGAGGTGCCGCTATGTCTTCTCTCTAAGCCATTAAGAAGAGCTGTGGTTTCGTTGGGTGTGCTAGCTGCTATGGCTGCATAGGTTGGTTTGGGTGGGGTTGGTGGTGGCTTAACTTCGTCGCGCCAAGTGAAGCCCTTATAGTAGAAGCATTGGCCTAGAAGAACTATGTCTGCTATGGTGTAGTATACGGCGAGGATAATCTAATGATGTTAACATCGATATCACGTCAAATTTATGGGGCAATATTTACCATTGTAGGAAGAACACCTTGGAGCATAGCACCCCAGATATTGAAAACATCACCGGCAAGCCATATAATAATAAATTGTAGAGATAATCCATCAGCCTACCAAATATCAGCACATTGCTCTCATTCAATTGCCTCCAATAACCCAATTGGCTTGCAAGCAGAACCTCAACGGCCGTATATGAAAGTACTCACCGAACCACGTCTCCAATTCTCAATAATCTGAGGACTAAAAACCACTATCCAACAAGCAATCGATATCGAACTAATTCTCATCAGCATTTTCCAGTATCCAAGTTTTTAAGCCCAAGCTCGATTGATACATACCCACATATCCCCGAGATAGCAGTAATATCCAAATTCAAATTCTGAGTTGGAGGAACCATCTTGATCTTTGTGCACACCCAATCTCCAACGAAGTGTAAATATATCAAGTATGAACAACCCAAAAATGAAGGTCTTCTGTGAAAAAAATGGAAAAATCTCTCTCCAAATTTTCCTTTCAAAAAAGCAAAAAAAAATTATGACTCGATATCTGAAGCAAACTCTAATATGATCTGACGTGCAAATGTGGCGGTCTACCAAACCTCTATCGTGATGGTAAGACAAAAAAGTATTGCAATGCCCTCAACTCGAGCCAACTTCTCGAATTCTCGATATTCCAGTATCCTGATCGTAGCAAAGGAGCGAGATATGAAGTGAAAACGGTATGTATGTGTTTTGCAAGGCTTTTGATGAAGTCTACAATGATTACGGTGGAAGATACTTTGTTCAAAGCAAGGTTTGTAGTTCGTAACTTCACATGACTAATGTTCGTCACATGATGCGGACACTTGTCCGATTCTAGCTGTCCTGGCTGGGACTGGGGT
This sequence comes from Botryotinia calthae, assembly GCA_004379285.1. Taxonomy (NCBI): domain Eukaryota; kingdom Fungi; phylum Ascomycota; class Leotiomycetes; order Helotiales; family Sclerotiniaceae; genus Botryotinia; species Botryotinia calthae. Next base: position 45,956 of record PHWZ01000283.1, on the reverse strand, counting down.
ACTTGTCAATTGGATACTGGACGGAAGTCGGCGGGGGAGAGAGAAGACGTCATTATTTGTTTATTTATGTAAGTTACCGGTGCGATTATTTCAATTGTGATTATCAAACTTCGATGTTGATGAGAGGTCGAGTTTGAGTGAAATGAATCGGAGAATTTGAGAAACATAGGGGTTTCGAAAGTAAGACACAGTCTCACGGCTAGATATCTATCGAGACTATTACCCCTCGGCCTGGAATACTAATCCGTTCTCCTCAAGATGACTCCGGCAATGCTAACAAGCAAATCGAATAAACGACTTTAATAATAATAAGTGGATGACTATCACATCGAAATGTGTTGGCTTAGAAATCCCGAGGGTCGGATTTTAGATAAAAGATAGAGTGGCCACCCCACTATTTCCTTTATAGGTAGATTGGATCCCTCTCTCTCTCTACTCGAGTATTCCCAAACATTATAATACATAAACCCTCCCCAGAACACTCATCTCACCCTCACCCTCACCCTCTCTCCCTCCTCGCCACCATCAAAACCACAATACTTAGACCATGCCCTCACCCTCTCTCCCGCCTCCCGCCCACCCCGACGTCGACTCCATGCTAACCCGCAAATTCGGCCGCGAAGTAGCCAACTACTTCTCCGGCTCGCCTCTCAACCGCGTGTCCTTCCTCCGCGCCAACCATGATTTCATCTCCAGCGCATTCACACATCCCGCCACCAATTTCCTACTCCTCAACAATCTCGCTCCGCTGACTAAAGATCCCAGTCACCTGGCCTACTCCTCTCACTCCGACATCACGGGATTGACAGGACAGAACCCGTTTGAAAAAGATGAGGAGACGATGATCAAAGAGTTTAATTCTTCAAAGACGTCGCCCTTGGTTTTATTCCTGGGCTTGGATGAGAGGAGTAAAGATCAAGAAGGATTCAAGCACGGGATTTACAGCGGGATTCCGTATTTCGCTGTCGACGTGACCCCGAAAGGAACATACGAGAACGAAGCCAATAGCGTGGTCAAAGCCATGCAGGAGAAGGGATTGGTGTTTCAAGAGGGAAGGATGCTTATGAGTCTAGACGCACAAGAAGCTGCGATTTTTGCCCAAGCCAGAGCGCTTCTGGATTGGAATGCTAGGAATCCTTTCTGTGGGGGCTGTGGACAACCTACGCTTTCTGTAAGTTCACTCTACTTGGAGACAAAAAAGAGAGAGAGAAAGTTTCCAGTTTGGAATATTACCAAAACTAACAAAATCACAGGTCAACGCAGGCACCAAACGCGTCTGTCCCCCCACAGATTTCGCCTCTCTCCCCACCGCCCAAGCAGGAACCAATCCCGCAACCCCCACCCAAAGAGCCTCCTGCGCAACCCGCAAAGGCGTATCCAATCTCTGTTTCCCGCGGACCGACCCCACCGTCATCATGGCGGTCGTCAGCCACGACGGCAAACGCGTTCTCCTAGGCCGTCAAAAGCGCTGGCCGCAATACTGGTACAGCGCGCTAGCCGGGTTCTGCGAGCCCGCCGAATCCGTCGAGGAAGCCGTGCGTCGCGAAGTATGGGAAGAGTCCGGCGTGAAACTCGGTCGTGTTGTCATTCATAGTACCCAACCCTGGCCCTATCCTGCGAATTTGATGATTGGTGCTATTGCCCAAGCGTTACCGGATGGTGAGAAAATCCATCTGGAGCATGATCCGGAATTGGAAGATGCGAAGTGGTTTGAGATGGAGGAGATTAGGGAAGCGTTGTTGAATGGAACGAGCGCGTTGGGAGAACCGGCTAGCGAGGGATATAAGGAGGGAAATTTGAGGTTACCTTCTTTTACGGCCATTGCGACGCAATTGATTAAGGCGGTTGCGGATGGCTTTTTGGGCGAGAGTCCTAAGATTTAAGGGGGAGAATGAGACGTTGTGGGTTGTTTGCATAGAAGTCATGTGAGCTGGATTATGAGGATATAGAAATTAGAATATTTTTACATTGTTGAGAATTGTAGATAGTCTATGTTTATACTATCTAGATGGTAAAATTACGATTTGATGACCTATTGATTATACGACACTTGAACGTCAAAACAAAGATGAGTATCCGCATACAAACTTTATTCATGTTTTGGAATTGGGTGAAATCTTGTTTGATTGATGATCGAACGGACATACCCTCGCTACCTGAACACCATACTGCAATAACAAACTGCAATAACAAGTAGGCAATAAAATCATTTCATCCCTTCATCAAAATCATCTATCATCAATCAGAGCACAGACATGTGTTCTAGTCTTGTCTGATCTATCTAAACACCAAGGGTAGAAAGCAACAATCTATCTCAGATCTCCTACCAATTCCACCCTGTGCTATCCAGCCGTGTTATTCCATTCCATACATTATACACAGAAAACACTATAACGAGATACCAGCCAACTACTCTACACATTAAGAATTTGTCTCGGCCAAATTGGTTCCATCTCGTTTTCGTCCCCCTTTAACACGAGGGGAACCGGTAAGAAAATCTTCAGACGTTGCTTCTTCAGGGGGTGGAGTAAGACTTTTCTCCCATTGATTCATCATTGTAGATACAGTTTTCTTAAGATTACCCGGTTTCAATTGATCGAGAGCAGGCCATGGGATTTCATCCCTTCTTGACGGCGAGTCTGGCGGGTTGTTTGAGTCCATGATGCTGTGATTGTATTGTTAGTGAAAGCATTCTTTTGCTAGGAACAGAATGAAATTCTCACTTTACTTCATCTTCGCCGCTTGCATTTCCAGGAGTCACTGGACCGGATAGTGTAGAACTGCCGCTCCATCTCATGGGCGATTTGGGAGCGGGAGAATCCCAATTTGACCAATCGTCATCGTCGATGGTGGCAGTAGGGAAGGAAATTGGTCTTGCGCGTTTCTTTTGAACGTTTGTGGGTTTCATGGGTGCCGCAAGAGTATCAGGGTCTTGCCATAACGCGCCTCCCAAATCTAGTAAAGCGGGATTATCACCGGTTAAAGAATCCCATGTTCTTTGTGATGATGGATCTGGTCTTGGTGATTTGCCTCGTCGTCCTCGTAGACTGCCTTTACTAATTCGCTTATTTAGTCCTCGTTGTGATGCATCCAAGCTTGATCGTTTGTTCGCCGTGCCATGGACCGCTTCGTCTCCTACTGTAGCTTGGCGCAGGTCCTCGAGAAAAGTCCATAGCCCAGCTTTAACATCTTCTGTAATTTGCTTCACTCCATGTGTCACTCCTAGTCCTCCTTGGTATGAATGTCTATTTGCTCGATTTGTATTGACCCTGGAGATACCAATACTTGTATCCGGCATAGTTGTGCTTCTTGGGAGGTCGACTGAGGTTGTTCCATTGGATTCGGGGAGTGTAGAATTGTGCGTCATTCTTTCCGGGGAAAGAAGTGAAAGTGTGCGGGTATGACCACCAGTTATGATTTTTCTTCGTGGATTCTTCTGATCTTTCGGTAGGTGAGGAAGATTGGCAAGAAAAGCTTTCTTTCGATCCATATCTATACTTTGTTTTGGGGTCGTAAGTGTGTTCTCATCTGCAGACCCGCGCTCAGTTTGCACAGGTTGAAGCTTCTCGACATGGCGAATCTCTGCTCTCTTCTTTGTTGCTTCATGATTTGCCCATTGTTTTTTCAACTGCTTGAGTTCGTTTTCAGCTTTTTCCAACTCCTCCTTAAGTTCGAGAACCCTCCTTTCCTGACTAGCTAGGGCGACTAGAAACCCGTTTGAATCATTTGGCGATAGAATAACGTTGGGATCTGCAGGCGTGCCGGGAATTGATGGAGCATTTGATGAAGTTGGAGTAGCTCTGACTGATTCAAGGCCGTTGCTTGGAGCAACGGGGAAAGTTAGTGAAAGTCGATTTGGTCTTCTTGAAGTATAAGATAGTGCACGATCTGGTCGTACGATGGGTCGCGGTGGTTGGTTTGGAGAGAAGTTTACTCTATTGGGTGAAGTACCAATATGGGGACTTGGTACATCAGTAGGTTGATCAGCCCCTGTTAGAATTGATTCAACAGAAGCACGATCAATTGAGGTTGTTCGGTCGTGGAATGAATCCATTGTGCATATTGGAGAGAATAAGTATATATAATGATCACAGAATAGTGGAATGAAAGTAATTTTGAATAAGAGCATTCAATGTTGGAGAAATTCTTGTGGTTATGTTTGTGTTATCGTAATCGAAGAATCGTTATGCATTTGGCAAGTAGGGGAGCCGATATGTCAACAAATAACCAAAAAGGAGTATGAAAGCGAACAAGAAAAGAAAAGACAGAGATGAGACGGTTTTTAGATTTCTGATCAGATGGAAACGAATTCGATCATCATACACATCACACAAGAGAAATAGAAGTGCCCGCAATCATTCCAAGAAGAAAACTTGTTTTTGGACACAGAACGATGAGTTGTGTTGTGTTGTGAGTGAAGTCAAGTCAAGTCAAGCCAAGTGAAGTGAAGGACAGGAAAGACTCCAATGTTTCTGTCTTACTCCATGCAGTCTCGAGTATTTGTTGAAATTGTTATTGCTATTGTTATTGTTATTATTGTTATTGTTAATTATTATTACAGTTTCAAGCTAGCTGATCCTTGGGTTGCCTAGGTAGTATTTAGTTGTCAAGACTTATATAGCAAGACTGGTGTATTATGGACGGTTTGGGACGGTTTTGGATGCAAGTGACGAATATCCCCGTAAATTCTGGGGATTGATGGGTTTGGAACAACCCTGATGTTTTGTTTAGATGGCATTGATACCGTAGAGTGGATGAAGAACGAAGAAACAAACAAATGGGATGAACTCTGGACCGAATTAGACAGCCACGTGACAGGTCGAGACAGTCCGAGACAGTCTAGGCCTTTTCAAGAGAAAGGGGAAACAAATCCACAAGTTCGGAAGTTATAAACTCCGGCTGAAACCATCAAGATCAAGGTCAAGGTCACGCGATTTCGAGCTGTTTTCGTGTCTCCTCGTCTATCTAGTGTACTTTCTGTTACAGTAAAGTATAACAAAACAAAGAGATACCACTACGCATCCATCTTTATATAACTGCAACCATACTTTCTTACAAAATATGAACATAATCACATATTGGTTCTATTGTTCGTCTTATTCATCCTCCTACTCATCAGCACAGCACGTCCGACCCCACCTACCACCTGCTTATGCTTAACATACTTTCTTACAATGAAAATTTTGCCATTCTACAAAGTATGCAAACTCCTAGACGAACTCGAGGGCTTGATCTGCAGATTTCCACCATTGCTTCCCAAGATTCTGAAGGAGAAGGTGAGTGATGCTTGGATTCGTTGGTTCAAACTCCATCGCGATGCCTTGGATGCTATGTATAAAGACGACCCTTCGGTTTTATTTACCCTTAAGCCAGAGGTTCTGGATGATCGAGACTACGATGTCCACAAAGTAACCTTCGAACGCTTCCTTGCTAGGTATTTTCACATGACTGTCGAGCAACGTGCCACATTCAAAAAGTTTGAAGAGGGGGATGGGACATTGATACCTGCGTAGAATCCCAAGGCTGGTCGCGATGATTTAGTTAGGAATGATATAGGCTACCGTGTACAATGTATCATGAAGTATATAGGACGAGATACGAATCAGGTCAGTATATTCATTCGGGGGGAAGCTATTCTCTTGAGATTACCCCATGAATGGACTCACGCTTCGACTAAGTGAAGTATAATCAGGGACTCCTTCATGTGATATACACACTTACATAGAAACTTTACTAAAACCATCTCATAGGAGACAGTCTTTGAACATATGAAAGTCACTGTGCAAGAGATCGAGGATACCCTAATCACCATTGCTGCTCAGAACGAAGGGTCCTCAGCTACTATAAAATCTCTCGCGGATCCAAACGACAAAGACACTTGGGACCGCCTTGGACAGATATACTCGAGGCTCCAAAGCTCTCAAGGAAAATGGCTCACTCGTATTATCCATAAAGACTTTGGGTTCCAGGTTCCAGTTGATGTTTTAGTTACAGCGGTTCACACAAGCTTCCCTCGGGATCTAGAAGTAAAGGCTAAGTTTGATATCAAAAATCTCGTACCAATTCGAAGGCGGGGTGATACAGGAATTATCATGCCTAGTGTCATTCAACCAAGACGGTCCTTTACAAAAGATCAAGGCACCCAAACTATGCCAGTTCCATTGGTCGCACGATCAACCAAGTCCTTAAAACTGATTTCGCCTCCATCAACAAGACAATCAAGACCTCTCGTTTTGTCTGATTCTTCAGTGTCTTCCTTGAATGTTATGAAGTCACTGCCACAACAAATGCTTCCAATAGCCTCTAAAAACATCGAGATTCCTCAAAAGACACCGACTAGGCCTACCCATAGATCTCGTCGGATGTCCCTAGAGCAATTGAGGTCTCTACAGAAAATAAATTCTTCTGAACCTCTTACCGAAACCATCTTTACCGGCACTGGTCAATGTAAGCAAACAACAAACTGTGCCTTCCACAACGCAATATTCATACTCTCCCCTTGCATCTCCTCCCACCTCTGGCTAATTGACCTCCTCAAATCCCACGGCGCAACCTATATCACCTCTTTACTACCCCTGACTCGCAAAGTCCTCCCCAAACGCTGTCCCAAAACTGGCAAAAGAGTCCGCAAAATTGCGCTCGTAGAACACGGCAGAATAGATCAAACGATCGCTTTTATGAAGCAAATTGGTGCCCTTCAACTCATGAGATCAAACGGTAAACGCGATTGGATAGAGACATGCGATTGGCGTTTATTGGAAAAAATCGCTGGGTTAGAGAAAGGCAATGAGAATATCAAGGCTGATGTTTGGGAACGTCATCGCATGGGTACAGTTTAGTGTATCGTTTTGCATGCAAATATTTGCAGATGAAGCGAATATTTGCATATCTCTCATTGTTTATGGACTTACGATCGGTCGCCTTTCTGCAATACCTGATTGCAATGAGTATGGATAGCTCATGGTTACAAAGCATCTTTATCTTGTATATGGGGAGGTTGGCATTTTGATTAGAGCCAACGGATGCATTGGAAAGACACAACACCCCGCATTCTGGATACCCCTATTTGCTTCGCAGATCACTTTTGGTCTACGCGTTGGATGATACCCACCCACACTTTATGATAGATATAGATATACACGTACATATTACATATACGTATTTATGCTTACGAAATATCAAATATAATGAATTATGAATTTATACGACATGAAACTTCCCGTGCAACTGGAACGTGAGTGGGGAGGAAGAGCGGTTGATGATATTTTAATAGTGACTGATCTTTTGTTCTGGGGGAGCAGAATCTTCATTGAATAGGGATAGGGGTGTAAATTGTGATGGGAATGTGAATATTTATGCAAGATGGAGTTTGGTGAGACTGTGATGTTAAAGTGCAGACAGAGTATGCATCTTGATAATTGATCAACGAATATACAAGATCTTTAAAATTGGGAGGCGACAACAACAACAAAGATAATACATACAACGAAGTTTTCAGTGATGAGTACAAAAACCAGCTTAAATTTTTTTTCCTTCCATATAATATGATACAACCTAATCTAGACCAATCCATTCCGCCTCATCATCATCATCATTAATATCCACATCTTTTACCACTACATCCTTCTCCCCTGCATCTGCACCTTCGATTCCCTTTTCTAATGGTTGATTAAGTAGATAATCAATCATGTAAACATTTTCATCCGCCAACCTTCTCAAATCATCTCTAATCCTGCCCACTGCTCTCCCCACAATTCTCAGTTCTGAATCCACTAGAATTCTATTGTCGCCCACCCATTGACCATGGGAAACGAGTATCGCTTGGACCCAGAGTAAGCAAAATTCCAGATGGGGGGATTCCTCCGTTTGCATAGCTACGAAACGCAACAGACGAGGAATATAAACAACTGGTAATTCAGCGACTACGAGTGCGATGTTGGGGTGTGGAATACCTTCGAAGACTTGACGGAGGAGCGGAGCTTCGTTGAGACGGAATGCCATGACGAGGGCTTTGAGGTAATCTTTTTCGATGTTGAGGACGTGGAGGGTGGAGGAGGGGGTGACGGCGAGATCGAGATCGATGGGGTCGAAGAGGGGCATGGTGTCGAGACTGTAGATGAGGAGTCCTTCTGTTGAGGCTGCGCAGAAGGATCTTCCTGTGGGAGAGAAAGCCACGCCGGCAACACGTACTTCGGGGAGTCTTTTGCGGACGGAAGGATCTCCACCGCGGGTTGATCCGGGGAGAGATCGATCAATGCGGTCTTCGAGGTCGGAGGCTTCGCCTTGCTCATCGATAAGACCGGCTGGTCCACCTTCGGTCAAAAGTTTGCTGTTGAGGAATTCTTGCGTTCCGGATAGGGATAAGTTGACGCTGACGGTGAATCGCTTCAGTAAGACAAGGGAGTCTACCGAATACAAACATATGTATTTGCTGTTACCACCTGCGAGAACACAAGATCCGTCTGCACTATATCTAAGGGAGCCGAAGCTTTTGTTGCCCGCAGCATTAGCGGCGGTTCTTCGGTCGGTTATTTTTCGACCACCTGAAACGTCTCTTCGGCCATCAACACCTGATTGTTGTTCAGCTTCTGAAACAGACCAGAATGTCAACTGTCCATCTAGTGTTGATACAGCAAGCTGTAGTGAATCTGGACGGAATGCGACATCTAATACATCCGCTTGAAGTTGAAGCGGTTCGCTCGTTTGTGTACGGTCAAAGATTGACCAGATTCTAACTGTGTGATCCCAACTTCCACTTACTACTACGCCTCCATTTGGCGCAAAAGCCAGTGATGATACAGGCCCCTCGTGACCTGATAATCTGTCCAACAATTGGCCAGTCTGTACAGACCAAATATGGATATCGAAAGAATCTAAAGATCCCGCGCAAACGACCTCGCCACTGGGATCAACTGCTAAGGATGAGAATGAAAGTCTAGTGGGCGCTGTAAAAGTGCGGAAATTTCGATATCTTATCAAATCCCATGCTCTGATCGACCCATCAAGACTTGATGTGAAAAGGACATTTCCTCTCTTCGCAAACTCACAAGCCGTGACCCCTCTGGTATGTTCTGTGAAAGTGACTATACAGAAACCAGTATTCACATCCCAAACTTTTATCTTTCCGTCGTCAGCAGTGGTGATGATCTTTTGTCCGTCTGGGGAGTAAACTAAGGAATTCATTGAATCGAAATGGCCTTGTTGCTTCAAGATATATGATTCTGATTGCCATTCCCAAACTAAGAGTTGCCCCAGCTTTGAGGCTCCAAATGCGAGCCATTCTCCAGACTTGTTAATTGTGACGAAGTCAATATCGTTTTGTGAGATACTCAAGGTATGGATCATGTTGAATTCTGGCATTTCGTAAAGTCCAAATACACCATTCGAGAAACCTGCAACCAAAAGATTCGTTTCGGCATGGTATGCAACACAATTGACCTTAGCGTTGTTCTGTAGGAAGTAATGTCGCTCCGTGATTCTCCATTGCATGTGCGAGTCGTCATCCGGATTTTCCATATCCTCATCCTCATCCTCTGGCTCAGGAGCATTGGGGTTCCGTATATACGCCCATTGAAATACTGCTCCATCTTTACTACAAGTGTAAATAGTCTCCTGATCTTTCGAAAACCATGCGCCCATAACTCCTTCTCTGTGGCCCGCCAATGTAGTAGGTATAAAAGTTTCTTCTGGATCCAAGCTCCATATCCGGGCCGTCAAATCTTTTGCTGCACTAAGGAAAAAACGAGAATCACTCGACCATTCAATGCTTTGAACAGTATCATAGTGACCGGTATATACTCTATGTCTAACAAATGGCGCAAACTCTAACTCCCCTTCTGAATTTGTATCCGGTGTTGAGGGTGTATGCCATACTTCAATCATTCGACCAACTCCCACAGCGAAATGGCGTCCAGATGGCGAAAACGATATGGCGGACACAGCTGATTTGAAAGAAAAGTGGTGAAGAACAATCCTTCTCGGGACATTGGTCAATATCGCGCGGCCATCTTCATCGACTGAAAGTAATAAGTTTTCTCGCGGCGCAAGTCCCAACCTTGCTATATTCTTTCGATGTGCGAATGGAAGTGTATGTGACTTATTACTGAAATCAAATTAGCATGTAAGTTTTCACTTAAGAGGGTGTAACTCACTTTACTAGATCAAAAACTGTGACTCTGTTCCCTACTGGAGAAAATAGACATGATCCATCTGGACTGAAGAGAAGGTTTCCTTGGCTGTAAACAGTCCCTAAGAGATTGGAGAACTAATTGAGCATTTAGTAAGTAACAGTCCTGTCTAGATACATCAGGAAGTTAAGCACTGGGATTTACCTTAAACTCCGTCTTCATTGTTACCGCTTTAATGGCATATTAATATTGTGAGATGAATTTCTGAGCTTCAAAATCTTATCGCATTGCATGGATTTGGATTTTTTTCAAATTAATTAATCCGAAAAGATAATCCGATATGCAACTCAATACGAGCTAACCAATATTCGTTAGCGTTTATTAGTATCTCTAGTGGCTTTTGGCCTTTGGGGGTTCTCTAGCCGAAATAAGGAATCAGTCAATTCCCAGGGGCAGCTTGTACTTCGAATTTCACCCCAGCAATACGATTATTATTCTCCTGAGTACCAGACCGTTCGTTCAACCACAAACCCACCGACAGCAATATCGGAAAACAATTAATTTTCAAAGGCATCACAACGCATTTCCCATCTATTTCTCCTTCTTCAATAACCTTTGCAGTCATCGAATCCAGTAAATAAATAACCACCATGGCACCACCCACCGCCGAAAGCGCTTCCCCCATCGGAATTGCGAATTTACCAAACCAAAGACACAAGATTGTCGCAAAGAGAGGTGCCGCCTTCACTATTATGGTATGTGGTTATCTATGCTGCTTTCAAATCTTTCAACAGCTTTATACTAATCACCTCTTGTAGGTTGCTGGTGAATCCGGACTTGGAAAAACAACCTTCATTAATACCCTTTTCTCTACCACAATCAAAAACTATGCCGATCACAAACGCAGACACGCAAAGCAAGTGGATAAAACTGTTGAGATTGAAATCACAAAGGCTGAATTAGAAGAGAAATTCTTCAAGGGTATGGAATCCAACACATTCAGTTCATCTGAGATAATTAATTGGCCATTGTTGACATTATCTTAGTTCGTTTGACTGTTATCGATACACCTGGTTTTGGAGATTATGTCAACAATCGCGACTCCTGGATTCCAATCATTGAGTTTTTGGATGACCAACATGAATCCTATATGTTGCAAGAGCAACAGCCTCGCCGTATTGATAAGATCGATTTACGTGTACACGCTTGCTTGTACTTCATCCGACCTACTGGCCACACACTGAAACCCCTCGATATTGAGGTTATGAAGAGACTCAGCTCAAGAGTAAACTTGATTCCAGTAGTTGCTAAGGCTGATACCTTAAGCCCGGCTGATTTGGCCCGTTATAAGCAAAAGGTATAGCATATTTGATTAGATCAATATCATTGTCGAAGCTAACGTATTCTCTATAGATCCAAGCTGTCATTGAAGCACAAGGTATCAAGATCTACACACCACCTATCGAGGAAGATGACGAGGCTGCTGCTCAACATGCCCGAAGTTTGATGGCTGCTATGCCATTTGCAGTCATTGGCTCAGAGAAGGATGTCAAGACTAGTGATGGACGTATCGTTAAGGGTCGTCAATACGCATGGGGTGTTGCTGAAGTCGAGAACGAAGACCACTGCGATTTCAAGAAGTTGAGATCCATTCTTATCCGAACACACATGCTCGATCTCATCCACACTACCGAAGAAGCACACTACGAGGCTTACCGCGCCCAACAAATGGAGACTCGCAAATTCGGTGAGGCTAGACCTAGGAAGCTTGATAACCCTAAATTCAAGGAAGAGGAAGAGAGCTTAAGAAAGCGTTTCACCGAGCAGGTTAAGATTGAGGAGCACCGTTTCAGACAATGGGAGCAGAAGCTCATCAGTGAACGTGATCGTTTGAACAAGGATTTGGAGAGTACACATGCTGCCATCAAGTCCCTAGAACAAGAACTTGAGCAAATGCAAGGCAATGCCGCAACTCGCAGTCACGGCCGTCGTTAAATAAGGCTTGCCTGGGGGAGAATGTTCTAATCTAAAATTGGATTGTGAGGATGTATCGGGGGCACCCGAGTATGGATGATATTATAGCAGGTGATGCTAAGAGAGTTGCAAGACGGGTTGTTCTGCAACATGTGGTTTTTCTTTTTTCTTCGACAGTTAACGTTCAGAAGGCTTCTTAATTTTAAATTGCTTCTTATGAGAGGCTTCTATTTCCACTAGTTTTAGCCACGATGTAATCCATGCTTCTTCATGATAATTTGTTCACTATACTTTCTACTACTCTTCATGATCCAGCTCTTGTGTTGTATATCACCGCCTGACCGCCTGTACATTGTGGCCGTCGCAAACCCATGAACTTTAACGCCTAGGTGAAGCTGAAAAAAAAAAGTGCAAGTCTGCTTTATTGATATTCATCATCGCATGCAAAGAAAACCATTGCGGGTATATTCAAAAAGTCATGTCTTACTATATAGCATCCATACTAGCCCTCATTGTCAACTGTTCATTCTTATTCCCCAATTTCGAAATCTGTAGAAATGCATCACAGCCATATCCCTCTAAACTGTGTAGCTCTAAACTCCCAGCCCAGTATTCGGCGTAGACTCGACTCAATGGTAAACCCATACCCAGACGGAGATTGGGAGGGCGACTGGTGAGTGAAGAGAGGGATGTTTCGTGTGCTGTGGAGCTGGGACCTACATTTACCTCAGTCACTGCCATCGCCGCTGTTCCTTCGGATCCTTGCGACCCGGGCGCTTCGTCTGTTACGCGCAGTTCTTGCATCGTAGCAGCCATTTTTGGTACCTGGTTGAGGTTTTCAAGACGTTGATTACTGCGGGGTCCTTTACTGAATGCCCAGAGGTATGGAAGAATATCTCGAGGTATACCGCCTCCTTGATCTGATACTCGGATTATCACATGTTGGGGCGCTTCGCAGACTGTTATGTCGATAGAAGGAGGAGGTTGGTTTTTGTTTCTGCCGTTTCTCTGCTTTTCGACAACCGCTTGCACGGAGTTTCGTAGTAGTTCACCGATTATGTATTCTAGATGGCTGAGGATATATGGAAATGTAGCTTCGACATGTCCAGCAAGCCGTATTTCAGGCATGATGGTGGAGGGGCCGTAGGTAGCTGACATTAAAGCTTGAACTTCATTGCCCACTCGTTCGACTACCTCCTTTGCATTGCACTTTAAGAAGACTTCACCAACAAACTCCGACTCCACTGGTTTCCCATCGGGAAAATTCCGCTGTGAATGGAAGGTCTCTGTTAAAGCTAGGTGTTGCTCTGCGATAACTCGTCGCGATATTCTCGATCGCAAAATCGTGTTCATAAATTTGTCCATATCCGAAGGATTCATTAAATCTCGGCATTCCAACACGCCCATTGCTAGCTTTGGTATTACGGTAAGATGCTCTTGTAGGGTACTGCCAATGACTTTGCATAGTTTGTCGTTATCTTCTAGTGTCTTGATATCGCATACTCTTCGCAAGCTCTCAAATGCTTTGTAGTATAACTCGTAGACTTGACTCATATGCGGATTGGTGACGACGACATAGGGGAGCGTTTGCATGTCTCGTATACGATGTGCTAATCTACCCTTGTCAATAAAAGCTATAGAAGCGGTAGAAAGAATGTCTATTCACCTGGTTGGAAGCTCTGTTCGCACATAGTTCGCAGAGCTTATAAGTCGTGCTTCAGTCAACGACCGTCCGAAGACCATAAGTTGGCGCAGACTAATGGGTCTCGCATCTTTTGCAACCCATCTGGCATGGTCAGCAAAAGTCTACGAGAGTTCAGATAATAGCTTCATATTCATACTCATCTAGCGGCAATGCAGGTCTCCATGGTGGTATATGTATCTTCGAGCATTGCTGCAAACGCCCATCTGCATATGTTAAATTTATCACTTTGGTAGCATTTTGCGAAAATGATCGCAGCATACCGACGATTCCATGCGTGTAGGAGGGGAAAATATCCACCTCAAACCGAACTCGATCTCTGCGAGTTATGTTGTTGAGGAAGGGAAGTTGGAGTTGTACTCGGGATACAAGACCTATCTCGTGGTCTGGAAAAGTTTAGGAGGGATTTATCTACTTCTCTATACGTACTAGGTAGCCTAGAGCTCAAGCTTGATTTCTGCATACCTAGGTATCGTATAAATCAGTGCTCTGTAGGGGATTTTTGTTGCCGATTATCGGATAGACAAGGATTGGCCCCGCTCTGCAGTCACATTCTCACCCTAAATCGTTATGAAACTTGATTGTTACAGTCACGTGGCATGCTTCCCCATGCTTACTAATGGTCGGGTATTAATCGGGCCTCGAAAGATCTTGTGTCCCACGGTCCCCTTACGAGTAAAGAGATGAGATTGTTCTAATTATGTTTGCTGTACTCGTATCAAGCAGACGAAACATCTTAATATCTAATACTTGCAGACCTAAGTATGCTTATCACTCAAATTAGATTGGCTTGGGATGGGATGGAAAGACCATAGTATTTTGCTTCCTACGATGAAACAGGTAAGGTCCAACTATCAAAAGAGCTGCTGGTGGTATGTATCAGGCTATATATATAAGCTTAGAACTACCATCCAATGCAACCACAGCGATGGTGACTACAAACACTGATATCTGCCATGGCTATCACCAACACACACACGCCAAGTTCAAGTAACTTGAGACCGGCAATTACCCTCCGGTGATGTTTAATAATCATTCTTTGTTCTTTTACGATTTTGGATAAAGGGTTGAAATAATTCCTGGATCAGATATCTCGGAATTTCGACCTGGAAAGTCTCAGATCATTCGACTTTGGGATGTCATTGATCGTTTCAAAGAAAGGGAGGTGGAATTACAGCGCCCGCAATTGCAAGCTGCTTTGATACCCGAGCCCCTTCATCTGTTCGCCTGTTGATGGGACTTTGTACATGGGTACATTGGTTCATAATATACCAGACTGATTGAAAGTTAGATATCCTCACTCAAATCTAGATAGGGTTGTTCGTCCAGCTACAATAGTAAGTTATACTTTGCTTATGTGTAGCTTTCTTGATAGCTGTCTAGATGAGATCTCCGCTATTGGATCTAGATTGTACACGACTATTGATCTTCATGTACAGTACGATACTTCCGATCAAGTTATGCATATTACCAACCATGTGTTGCGATGCAATACAAACAATTAGACACCTATTGTGCTATTCTTGAAGCACCAGCACTCCTCAATGCCTTGGTGTCCTGCCTCTGAATCACTCTTCCGATTCCCGAAAGTGTGTTTGCCTCCCGGTCATCAAACTGCCCCGATCTACCAAATTTTGAATTTTGAAGCAAAGCCAAGAATTTCATCTACATTTATTTGCCTACCTAAGATCCCTTTGAATCAATAATATACTTTTTTTATAGCTTTGACAAGCGCTGTGATGATTGATAAATAAGGATTGATTCATGTGAAGAAGCGCAGTGTGATCAGATTTGCAGATTTGCTTATTCCATGCAGCACGGTTTAATTGCTATGTGATTGAGGGAAAGAAGAAGACGATTAAGCGCCAATCAAATCATCCCGATGTTCCTCTCCATTGTACTCCGTATTCCATTTTTAAAGAATCCCATGTGTTTGGTTGTAAATTTACAAAGGATACAATAGAAATAGATCAGGTGGCCAAAATATGTGGACTTCGACGCCTCAAGCTTAAGCTCTGAACATAACAAAGAAGCGTTTATACTACTGTGTGGGTTTTTGATTTTTGATCTGAACATTCAATGGGAATATAGATTCAGCAGGCTGGCTGGCTCTCTTACTCGAGTTCGTTCTGTTCTGTTCACGCCGTCACCGTCAACATCAAGGCAAAAGACCATCAATAAGAAGAAGGCATTAGTTGATAGATACATCTTATATGACTTGTATCATTCAGACTAGATACTCAAGGCAGGTTTATCAACGCCTATCTATCTAGTTTAATTTGACGTACACTATATTGAAATATCCCGATGAACATTTATTCGAGTGATTGATTCAAGAGTCGTCAACTATTCGATATTTTGGTCCTACTAATATCAAGCAGACAAGCAGCAAACATACTTACTACTAGCTATCCGTCAAGCAATAGAATTAATTTCAATCGACCTTGATTCTTAATTTACACATTTCATCTAGGGGTCCTGGATATCATCAACATACATCTGATCCTGATTCAGCTCTTGTTTGATGTTTCTTGTCTCTTGGCTTGTGCTTTGTGTTTGGGTAGCTGTTATTGTCATTACTATGATTGCTGGTATGTTGTCGATTTCATATTGTGTGCTGTGAGGAGCACTAGTATATCGTAGTGGCTGTCTACCTACTCTGTACATGTGGGAAGGGAGTATGCTTCAATGAACGGAGTAGCTACCAGGTGCCAGGTATACATACTTCCTATGAAGAAAAAAATAGAGCTGTGGGGCTGCGGGCAAAGCAAAGTACCTCAAGTTAACGACCTAATAGGTTTAAACACCTCAACCCCATGCTCTACTACTACTCTAGATTGTACAAATCCGCCATGACATATTGGCTATTAGAACGCCGAACGAACATAAGAGCAAATCCTATCATCCATCATCCATCCATCATCCATCATCCATCCCACCACCATCACCACCACCACCACCACCACTACCACTACCAAGTTCCAACCTCCTACCTATCCAACATCGATCTCCTCCTCTCCTCTTCAATCTCTTCCTCAATCTCCTCGCTCGTTCACAGTTACGTTCACGTCTACTTCACGAAAACATACATTAGTTAGAAATAATCCACAAGAATAAGATCTTACATCCACCTCCCCCGTTACCACTCAGACTTATATTTACACCCATACACATACAACCCGCGCACCCACCCATACGCACATACACACATACATACTTACTTACATACTTACACCACCCGCACTTCTACCTCAGCTCAACCCTAAATAACCCCTCCAAAAAAGAAGCACACAAATACTCCCCTCCACTTTGCATCACAACATCGTTACAATAATTTCTTCGCGAATGGACAATTTTTAACTTATATACCTGGTCAAATATGACCAGAAAAGATGGTTCATATCGTAATAGCTCTGCTACGAGCTCGAGCACTGGAAGTTGGAAATCTACTGATACGATAAAAGGCCCTGGCTACTTCCAGGGTTCAGCAATGAAGAGAGGAGCTCCAATGCAGGTGAAGACGGATAGGTCGAGGTAAGCAGAAAAATTGATAGTTTATAGAGAAAAAAGAAATCATTGTTTATTTATTCATATTATTTTCTTTCTTTTTCGGGATCTTTGATAGTTGTCTCACATGGGTGGTATTTTTCATTCCAAATCCCCTTCATTAGCCCTGGAACAAAGCTTTGAACCTGTTCCATAACTAACGGCTTCGTGCATTTGACCTGGCAGTAGGGTAGAAATTGACGCTCAAGTTTCGCCGACGTCTGCCGGACCTCGAAATACAATATCTCCATCTTCATCTATCTCACCTAATGTATCCCCACGGGAGCAAAGAATGGCCGACTTCGGCAATTATCGACGTGATCTCGCAGTCCTCGAAACCTCTGGCGGGCGCATTCCTCAGATTCACCATAATCCACCAACAGCGATAGCCTCTTCAAATCAAACTGCTCCTTGGATGTCTAATGGCGGCGGCGCAACTGGTTCACCAAACGGCTTTACTAGTTTCTATAATGATTCGAGCGATGCATTGTCGCAAGCTTCGCAGCTGTCGCCGGTTGCAAGGCCTGGGACCGCAGTAACGGGAAATACAAATGCGAGCGATTCACCTGCAGATGCATTGTTTGGCGACGGCGATGAGAGGAGACCATCGGTTGCAAGTATAACGACAGCAAGTAGTACTGGATCAAAAGGCAGTGTCAGTAGAGCGGTAGGTGGACTTCACAAAAAGTTGACAAGTTTCTTTGGCGAGGACCCTACAAGTTCCGATACGAGCCTTCCACCGCAGCAAGGAAAGGAGGCACGATCGCACTCATTTGCACGGAGTCATCGAGACAGAAATCATTCATCTGCCACAGACCACGGACATTATAGAGACGCATCCCCAGCAGGTGGATCCCGACCTAGAACACCCGTACCATCTAGCGAAGTAGTTCCATTTTTATATCAGAATTCCCAGGTCAGTAAATTCGATCTTCACTAGTAATCTTCAATTCGTGCCTTTCACTTCTCGACACGATTTCTTATCTTCTCAATGCTTTTGAGATGAAATCATACGCTTCGTCAATTCGCTCTTATTTCTCTACAGACTCTCAATCCGTTGCTGAGAATGATATGGCAATAATGACCCTTATTCAATGCACTAAAGTGTATAATATGTGCATGAAGCTAACGAGGATATATAGGATATATCTCTGTATGGAGAAGCTCCTGTGCGAGAGAACCTTTCCGGCCCCGATAGGGAACGCTACATAAACGATAGTTCGGATAAGCCACCTAAAACCTCGTCGTCTTCTAAATCGCATCATCTTCCCGGGCATCATCTACGTAATCGAAGCAATGATGACACTAGGTCCTTACGACCGACTGTAAGTAGAGAGGAATCTGCATTCAGTAATCGCTTCAAGGACCGGAATAATCCCATGGGCACGGCTTCGGCGAACGCTTCCAACCCTAACCTTCAACGACCGAAGAGCCCAACACCGAGCGGCATGAGTACATGGAGTCAACCAACCAGGAACGGTAATGGCGACGCTCCATCTTCACCCAGAGACAATAACAATGGTGCGAAAAGGAGTCTTCTGAATCTGACCGGTAGATTCAAAAGGCACAAGGATAAAGACCACACACCATCCCGCTTGAAAGAAACACCAGCACCTAGTCGGGCACCCATAAATGGAACCTCGCGGCAAGATGCAGGGAGGATATATGAATCGCCGGATCTCGCAAAATACAGCCAAGATGGAAGCATTACTGGATCAGAGCTCAACCTTACACCCCAGTATACGAATGGCAGTGCTCGCCCACCAGCTGGACGACAAGGCACCTTTCCCAAACTACCGTTTCGAAAAGGTCGAGGGCGCGCAGAGGATACAGACCAAACATACGACACATTAGATCGCGGAGGGGATAATATTCACCACCTTGATACCAATTTATCGAACATGGAAGGCATCTTAACAAAGCCGCCACCTCTAACTCCCCTGGACAACAACATTTTTAACGGAAATGGACACGAGGATGAAAATAAGACAGATGCCGAAAGTGCAGGCGGCCTCGGGTGGAATGCGCCAGACAGCTGGGCTGTCAAGAAAGTCGATGATGATAATATGTCGCGACTTCCAGAGATTGACGAAGCAGGTATTCCTCAAAAAGCAGATGAGAAAGCGAGTCCTTATTGCATAAGAATATTCAAAGTAGACGGAACTTTCGCTACATTGTCGACTGCGCTTAATACTACCGTTACGGAACTCGTGGCTCAGCTTAACAAGAAGACTTACCAAGCTGACAATCTGGAGAACTATCAGATTGTAATGAGGAAACATGATTTGCAAAGAATCCTTGCTCCCGGAGAACGGCCGCTTGTTATACAGAGACGACTTTTAGAACAAGCGGGATATGAGCCCGGAGATCGAATCGAAGATGTAGGAAGGGAGGATAACAGTTATCTCTGCAGATTTTCTTTCCTTCCGGCTAGGCAAGGAGGTTATGCGTCGGTTTCCAACGACAATGGGCTTGCCCTCAAGAGTCAGAAATACAGCCACGTCGACTTGTCAGGAAGGAACCTCATCACTATTCCGATCGCATTGTATTCTAAGACTTCAGAAATGATATCGCTCGATCTATCGCGGAACTTGTCACTGGACGTGCCCAAAGACTTTATTTCGTCGTGTGTCAATCTAAGAGACATCAAATTTCGCAGCAACGAAGCGTGGAAGCTTCCAGTCAGTCTTACTCGAGGTAGTCGAGTAACAATGCTTGATCTTACGAATAATAGAATCGAAAATTTGGATCACGCTGAGCTATCGCGACTGCAAGGACTCGTTAGCTTGAAGTTCGCTAACAACCGACTGAAAAGCCTGCCTTCATATTTTGGCATTTACAGATCAATGAGAACTTTGAACCTCTCATCGAATTTCTTGGAAGAATTCCCAGAGTTTCTTTGTAATATGGTGAGCTTGACCGACATGGATATGAGTTTCAACGGAATATCGGATCTCCCAGTCGAGATCGGTAAACTCACAGCTCTGGAACGATTTGTTTTCACAAACAATCGACTAAAAGGTTCACTTCCCACTAGTTTTGGAAAACTTGTGAACCTTAAAGAAGTTGATATTCGGTACAACTTACTTTCGAGCATCGATATCGTTGCAACCCTTCCCAAAGTCGAACAAATATCGGCCGATCACAATTCAGTCTCCGTCTGCGAATGTGAATTTGCTAATATCAGAATCCTTCGATTGAATTCGAATCCTGTAACAAAATTCGAGATCAAAAATTCCGTTCCCACCCTAACAACACTCAATCTCTCGAACGCAAAGCTGGCACAAATCCCCGATGCTGCTTTCGACAAGATGCCAAATCTTAATAAGCTCGTATTAGACATAAACCACTTTGTGTCTTTACCGGCACAGATTGGCAAACTGCGAAAATTGGAGTATTTCAGTATAGCCCGAAATTCGTTGAGTAGTCTTCCAGCGGAGCTTGGGTGTTTGACAGAACTTCGATACCTTGATATAAGACAAAACAATCTCAAGAAACTTCCCATGGAGATATGGTGGGCAAATAAGTTAGAATTCCTCAATGTTTCTTCCAACGTTTTGGAAAACTTTCCAAAGCCAGGTTCAAGACCTCCTCAGCCACCTGGCGACGTTGGTTCTGCCAACAATAATCTTAACCCGAATTCGCAAAACTCGAGCTTCGAAGAGCTCGGACCTTTGGACTTTGGACATAGAAGGCCAAGCCAGGCTTCTAGTGGGCTTCTCAGCGTGGGTAGCTCACCAGTTCCCGATGCTATGAAAGGGTCAGTCGTATCAGTTTACGGTAAAGGAGGACGCAAGACTTCAGTAGTGTCGAGAAGCACTTCCGCAAGTACAATTAATCAACCACCACCAGTAAATATACGTAAGGATTCAGGATTGTCCGCCAAACTTGTCAATACATTCGCTGGATCACTGAGAAATCTTCACCTGGCTGATAATGGTCTTGATGATGATGTTTTTGATGAACTCACTCTTCTCAGTGAACTGCGGGTTCTGAACCTTTCCTACAACGACCTTAACGACATGCCATCAAGGTCCATCAAGAGCTGGCCGCAGTTGGTTGAACTTTACCTGTCTGGAAACGAGCTCACTTCACTCCCTTCAGATGATTTTGAAGAATTCAGTCTCCTGCAAGTCTTGCATATCAACGGCAACAAATTCCAGACCCTACCCGCAGAACTTGGAAAGGCGCATCGCCTGACCGTTCTAGATTGTGGTAGTAACTCATTGAAGTACAATGTTTCAAATTGGCCCTATGATTGGAACTGGAATTGGAACACCAACCTGAAATATCTCAACCTTTCCGGGAATAAACGTCTAGAGATTAAACCCTCGCTGCCGGGAAGTGCGGGTGCTCGAGATGGACGTGATCTTACGGATTTCAGCGCATTGCAATCTCTACGAATATTAGGCCTCATGGATGTCACTTTGACTATTCCATCTATTCCTGATCAAACCGAAGACCGAAGAGTTCGTACTTCAGGCTCTCTTGCAGGGCAGTTGGCTTATGGAATGGCAGACAGTCTGGGGAACGATTCACACTTATCTATCATCGATATGGTTGTGCCTCGCTTTAATTCTACCGAGACAGAAACCCTTTTGGGAATGTTTGATGGTGCGATATCGTCAAATAGAGGTTCGAGAATTGCAAAATACCTCCATGAAAATTTTGGTCACATTTTTAGCGATGAACTGAAAAGACTGAATGCTCTCAATAATGAGACTCCCAAAGACGCGCTTAGACGGGCTTTCTTGTCACTCAACAAAGACCTAGCTACTGCTGCAGCTCAGAGTAACGAAGAGAGGGCAGTGCTTTCGCAAAGAGGATCCACTACACCCGCAGTTCTCTCTCAAGACGATCTTACCTCTGGTGGCGTAGCTACTATCATGTTCTTACAGCAATCCGAGCTTTATGTTGCAAATGTTGGAGATGCACAAGCCATGCTTATTCATGAAAAGGACGGGCATCGAATCCTGACCCGGAAGCATGACCCCGCCGAGCCAAATGAAAGACAGCGCATCCGAGATTCAGGTGGGTGGGTCTCAAAACAAGGAAAATTAAACGATGTTCTCGAGGTCTCCCGTGCCTTCGGCTATGTCCATTTACTGCCAGCCGTTCAAGCTGCACCTCATGTGACGCATGTCACGATCAAAGAGCAGGACGAGATGGTACTAATTGCTTCAAGAGAGCTTTGGGAGTATTTATCCCCTGAACTTGTAGTTGATATCGCCCGGTATGAAAAGCATGACCTCATGAGAGCTGCACAGAGACTTCGAGATCTTGCCATCGCCTTCGGCGCTTCTGGAAAGATTATGGTCATGATGATGGGTGTTAGTGATCTAAAGAAGCGTGCTCAGATACGACCGCACCGGGTTCAGAGTCTATCATTTAACCCAAATATGATGATGGACGAGGGATATGTTCCTTCAAAGAGACCTAAGAAGAAGATCAATGATATCGAAGATTCATCGCTCCGAAGACTAAAGCAAGAAGTTCAAGCGCCTGTGGGCGACATTGGTATTGTTTTTACAGATATCAAGAGCTCTACCGCACTTTGGGAAACATATCCCAACGCCATGCGATCTGCAATCAGACTCCATAATGAGGTCATGCGCCGCCAATTGCGCATCATTGGTGGTTATGAGGTCAAGACAGAAGGAGATGCTTTCATGGTATCGTTCCCTACCGCGACATCTGCTCTTCTTTGGTGTTTCGCTGTCCAGGCAGCATTACTTGAAGTTAATTGGCCTGCCGAAGTTATAACAAGTCACATGGGACACGAAGTGTATGACAGCAATCAGAATCTAATCTTCAAGGGTCTGAGCGTCAGAATGGGCGCTCATTGGGGTCGACCAGTGTGCGAGAATGATCCAGTAACGAGACGTATGGACTATTTTGGTCCTATGGTCAACCGAGCAGCTCGTATTTCTGCCGTTGCCGATGGTGGTCAAATTACTGTATCAGCTGATTTTATCTCTGAGATTCAGCGATGCCTCGAGACATATAGTGAAAGCGACCGCTCTGGATCTACCGGCTCAGAAGATGCTTTTGACAGCGATCTTATCAGTCAATCAATTCGTCGTGAGCTTCGCTCCCTAAGCAGTCAAGGGTTTGAGGTTAAAGACATGGGAGAAAGAAAGCTCAAAGGATTAGAAAATCCCGAGTATATCTACCTCATGTATCCACATTCACTTGCTGGCCGAATGAACTCCCAGAGATCTCTTGAAGGCGAGGCAGCCGTCATTGCGGAGGAGCCTGCCACTCTTGCTCCTGATTCGGAATTGACCATTGATCCGGCCCATGTTTGGGATATATGGAGGCTCAGTCTAAGATTAGAGATGCTGTGCTCGACTCTAGAGGAACCTCGTGGGGAACCTTTGCAACCTCCTGAAACAGCAATGCTTGAGAAGATGAAAAACAGAGGTGGAGAGGTGACTGATCGCTTCCTACTAAACTTCTTAACTCATCAAGTCTCAAGGATCGAGGTAATTTTCCCAGCAATTTGCTGTTATAGTATTCCCGCTAACTATCATAGACATGCATTACTGCAATCGCTACGCGTCATCTGGCACTTGGTCAAATAGCTATCTCCGACCTCGACCAATTACGTGCACCAATGGCAGACGTTATGGAAGGACTTGCAGCTGATCTACGAGAATTACAACAATATAGAGCTAAGTACGGTCCGTTGGAACCATCCTCGGTATACGAATCTGAAGATGATTTCGAAACCGTATAACCAAAATCACTGAAGATCTCTTTCTCATATTGGTATAACAAATCGTCTATCGAGCAATACGACATGACAAATTTTAACTCGGGTAGCAGTGCATAGATTACCTAAACACCATGTACAGCATTTTAACTATGTTTTCTTATTCACTTTTTTAGTATACTTTTATTTGGGGACAGAACTGCGATGGTATAGTGGAATTGTTTAGTCATCTGCTTTTACACAGCGCGACTCTCTTGACTTTCTTGGGTCATTGGGCATAGGCATTAGCGACTAGGTTTATATATGGATTTAAAAGGATAGGGTGGGATTGGAGATGGGAGTTAAGTCTATCTACATTTGTTGGTTGTTTACTGGGTCGGGCCCTTGAGCGGGGCATGTGCTCTTTGTGTTTACTTATCATTATTTTGATATATATTTTGGAGCTTTGTTATCGAATTGGAACCAATTGGAAGGGGATAAATTTGGATGGGTGTGGTGATATGGATGGATGGGAAGGTCACCGGAAAGGAAGGGAGGAAAGATCGGCGGCTTTGGTTCTGCACCATATGTATGAGATCATCACAAAGACTGCGTCTTAGATCTTGATTATACTATAGGATGGCAGAATTGGATGGGAGTGGAAGGGGAAGGCAAGATATAATAGGAGAGCTTGCTCCCTTGAAGGGAAAGGAAGGCAAGAAAAAGAAGGAACAGGAATAACATTATGACTTGATGACTCGAATTTCTTTGGTACGAAACTGAGATTTTATAGCATCGGATTGAATTTGGTGGATTGAAGTGGTATATATATAAATATTGAGCGAGCAGGCGAGCGTTGCATATTTGGACTGATTTCGATCCGGAGATGTGTAGACTGGTCGGGGCGTGTGGTGGCGTGGTTGAGAATCGAACGGAGAAGAAAGGGTAGGAAATGGAAGAGAGAGAAAATGAAGCCGGGAGAGAAATTATATGAAACACATATTTTGGTTCGGATATTGCGGTTGTTTTTTGATTTTGATGAAGATGATGCTGCCTGCTATGTGTGATATTGTGTTTGTGTGATTTGAAATTTTGAAATTCGAATATGTGATTGTCAGATATTTTCGGAGAAGGATTGAATTTTTTGATAGTTTACAAATAGGAAGGCTTAGTGTAGATACTGTGGTTGCTGGCTTTTGACTTTTGGAATTGATGCTTTGGGATGTGGTATGTGTAGCCCTAGAGGCAGTTAAGGGGCGAGATGGAACCAAGTAGGGATTTTGTTCAGGGGAAGAAATAATTGGAGAGTTGATAAGTAGGTGGATAGGATAGGTATGTCATGGTAGGTACAATAACAAGTGACGAGAAGTCTTCAGGGAGTATTGTTAATTTTACTGGGAGAGGGAGTTGAGTGTGAAACGGGGAGAGTGGAAGATGAGGAGAGTGAGTGGTCGGTTATAATATGGCTGGTTGTGTATACTTAATTATACGAGTGTGAAAATCTGGAATTTTGCATCACATCATCTCCCGGTGAGCTAGTATTATACATGTATTCTGTCGAAATCTCAATACACTGCATACTTTCCATTTATGAATTTTACATTTTTACTTATTTGGTCATTAGAAAAGACATCAGATTACATAGCATAGGTATACATTAAACCCAACCGGGGCTCCTAGGACTCATTACCAGACCGTCATTTATACTCCTCGAGCTACTCAACCGCGAGCTATTCTGCTCGTGCGGCGGACTCAAATGCTCTCCGTCTTCCCTACTCTCGTAACTCTGTGTGTTTTCTAAACCCCGCTCTACGTCGCCCGTTCCCGCTTCACTCCTGGTTGCCTGTCTGCTGACTAATTCCGTGGCATCTTCCTCTTCGATTTCTTTATCGAATGCCATGCCCCTGTGACTCGAAGTCACATCGAAGGTTTTCATCATTGTGATTCCCTGGTTCGTTGTATGGGAGCCCCGTCGTCCAGGTATGTAGGTGTTTTTTGATGCGCGTTTGGGAACGCTAGAGCGGCGTTGGCTGGGATCGTAGCCGCCCGATTTAGAGTGGTTGGAAGAATTTTGTGTGGTGCCTGCGATGCGGGGGAAGAGGCGGACGAGGAGGAGCCGGATGGCAGGCATGCTGGAACAGATGATTGCGGTGCAGATCTCAACTGTGCACCAGTAGCCTAGTTGGACGTAGTCCCCTTGATGGATAGATTAGCTTTGGATTTTGGGACAGTGGAAAACAGGGAGAATTACATGTGGGATTTTGAGTATTTGCAAAGACGATGAGGGATTGCAGACGAAGGATACTGATGACTGTCACGCTACAAATAGTTAGCGCGATGTTACACGATAACAATGAGTGAAGAGCTTGTACTTACATAATACCAATACTCAACATGGCAGCCACACCAATCTTCTTTTTCCAATGCAAATTGAGATCGTAAAGTTGCGTCAAAGGAAGTATCAACATCCAAATATCCATTACAATACTGACACCCGCACTTGAAAATGCCAGTGCATTGATATTCAGACACTTTCCAGAGTGTTCACCATCCCATCTTTTCCAGTAAAAGCTGATTGGACGACATTGCAAAGCGGCTAACAAGTCGATAATTATGAATATTAGAAGGTTTGCGATAATTGTACCCCAGATTGTCAAACGTATCTTGCGTTCGGGGAAGAGACGAAGGAAGAAGAAAAGGATCGAGACTTTTATCAAGTTGACTTGAGCAAAATATAGGATCTCGGCTGCGTAGAACCACTGAAATTGGTCAGTTTCAAATAGTAAAGTGTGGTCTAGTTGTAACACTACTCACACGAATCATGTCACTGATGTTTTTGAAATCCAATGTCCAGATATCTTTTCCAAGTCCGTTGCCGGTAACTATCTCTCAGTAAGTATGGGTGAATATTACGTCTTGACTACAGGAAAACTCACGGCCTCGAACGTTGATAACAGCTTGTGGTATACCAACAATCTATAATGGAATCAGCTATGCTCCTACCAGATTCAATCATGCCATACTAACCATAACAAAAGTCGCAACATAATCATCCCACCAGAGCTGAGTATCCGAGGTGAATCTTGAAGCAATTCTCAAAAGGTATGCTATCCAAGCAGCAATGACGAATGAGTTGGATATCCAATTATATAAATTCCTCTTGTCCCTGACTGGTGCATCACAGGCGACGGACGTAATATTTTTGGTACCTAGAAATCATCAGAACTATAGTTGTTATCAGCAACTGATTGTAACATACTAAGTGCTTCTTTGATGGTGCATTGTCCCATTACACAAGTGTTAACTTCTGCATTTAGAGGAACATTCGTACAAATACATTCTTGATCGGTAGGGGAGCAAGTCGAATTTGCAAGAGCTGTGGTAAGACAAGTGAGCTAATGTGATGTCAGTTTATATTATAAGTTTTAAGAACATCCATCACTTACAGCACATGAAGGAAGAGCTTCAACAACGTCAGTCATTGACAATGATGCGGCCACGAAGTTGACTGGCAGTACAGCGCACAGTAGGGATAACCAAGCAAAGACTCTCATGTTGACTTCGGATATCGTCGATGAACACCGTTCATGAACCGGGATAGGTTTTACATATAGTAATTTCTCTTCACCATATGTTGTCAAACTTGCATCTTTCCATTGTCTAGAGTGTAAATCAATATATGAAGAGAAAGCTCGAGAGATTGATAATCAGGATAATCTTTGTTGGCGAGTGTAAGTCAAGTGTAAGTTAAGAGTCGATTTTGCTGATGCCGAACCACTACACAAGACACTAGTAGTGGGTAGTGGGAGAGATCCTCGATATGAGAAGACTGTGCATTGCAGTTCATCCCGCTAAACTTAAAATTTGGGGTGCATCTTGTCGCAGGGCACGGTTTCAGTAGCTTGATGTAGTATCAACGAACCGCAGGGGGGCAACTATTTTCCTCTGACACGAAACATATTACAGTGAACCTCAACAACTTTGAAGGGACTCGGGAACTGATGCTCATTCGAACTCTTCACAATCTTGGAACATTCCGGCAGATTGTGGCATGCAATTCAGTTCTCAAAGCAGAGTAGTTCTGATCCCAATGGAATGACCTAGTTGTGGTCCACTGAGAAAATAAAATTGGGCAAGTGGGGACATGCTGGCGTGCTCGAGCAAATTTCCTTCCGCTTGGGACCTTTCGAACACCAATAGCAAACCTTATCTCCCGCAAGATGGGTTACGGGCGAACAACATGCCATTCTTCCGGAAGGATGCCGCATAAGGCATGAGCTTGCTATACTTGTGTAGTTTAGCTTGCACCCGTAGCGAATTCGCGTACAAGACTAATATCAATTAAGTATGGAGATTGAGTGGCGTTGATTCTTCCAGGAAGATACCGAACGTTGGTGTATCATCATAACTCGTGGAGTTACGTCGGAAAATCATGCTAGGGTAGAAAACGAATCAATGAAAGATATATTCGGGAGTTAATATAGAGCTAAAAGCTGCAGTATTTGAGGATGAAGCCTGGAAGAAATGACAATGATGGTGGCCTTGATGTCTAATCGGTCCATATAGCCGATTACGATACGTAGATACTTGTACCGCAAGTTCTTCCGCAAGTTTTTCCGTACTCGACTTGTTTCGAGTCAGCTTTAATTCGTGCTAAGCAATACGTAAGATAAAGTGACTCGCTAGGAGTTTTAGACAGAAGAGGGTGTGACTGCGTGGCTGCATGCAGTATGGCGGCCACATAATAATTGTCTGGTGTAACCTTCCGTTGCATCAATTTTGACTTTATCCAACAATCTACCGGCATCAGTTTTTCTTTTGCGTTACGATGTTGTGAAGTTTAGACGTCGATAACGTTGTGAAAGATCGAAAGCGCCGCCGATCAAAAAACTCAAAATCAACATCCGAAAAGCTACTGCTATCGGTTAGACGAGAGGTTGTTTGTCGCCCTGAATCGTACACTGATGGTAGTAAAGGTTGATGCATATCATCGTGCGAAATCGGCATGAGACACAAATCCTACTCCATCTAGGTCTATTGGTTGTCAATATCAAAATGGCCATCATTAATTTTCAGGAACAAGGGACAGAAACTAGGGACAGGAACGAAAAACGCGGGAGAGATCAGGGGAGTGGGGGAGCGAGGGAGAGGGGGGATGCTCATACACTAACAATACTTGGGTACTTAGTGGATCATGAATTCAGTACGAAAGTATCCGCAATAAGGAGGTTTATAAGTGTTTCCGAACTTCGATCATCTGGGGAGTCCTGGTCAAAATTGTTGGAATAGTCCTGGGTTAAATAGTCGAGAATAGTGCACCGTAAGCAGAATGTATCCAACAAATTAAAGAATATTCATCTGAAGCTTTCTACTCGTCAAGAATCGTTGTCCCTTCCTGTTCCTTGCAGGGCCATATTTCTTCTAATTTCCCGTTTCTCGTTTGACAGTAAACCGCTCGCTGCAAATTTCCACAACCAACTTGAACCACCGATTGAATTAGATTGAACCGAGTTGAATTGAGTTGAATATGGATGAAACCCCGAAATCACCGGAAGCTGCGTATCATAAGCCAGGAGTTTTGTTTACTCTTCTCACAATTGACATGTGCCCGCTCCTCACGTGCAAAATGCCACGATTCTTTAGCTCGCTCGCTCGCTCACTCATATGTCTTACCTTACTCGAATGTCAACAATGGCATCGGTCAATTGACACTATTCCCACATTTATCAAGAATGATTGCGGTGACATCTTGAAGATCATCACTCTTCCCTGTTGGATCGCCATTGATCTTCGTTACAATGCCGGCAGATATGCCATCATTTCACGGGCCTCACACCGCACGTAAAGTTGGCAAAAGCAATAGTTCGGCCCCCGCATATTCTCATGAAAGTAAAGATACTCGGACGCACGTTCTCAACCATCACAATACAACATATTGATATCGGATGCTTCCGAATATCTGATCTGCTTGAACAAATCTACTTCTCATTTCAATAACTCCGAGCATAATTCAGATCTTCAATGATACCCCATATTTCTAAATGAATATTGAGACTGGTCAACTCTCACAGCCCTGCGATGCGATCATCATGTCTGGATAAGGGTATCAAGAGATGAAAGCGTCATTACAATTTGAGCACATGTGTAGTTCTATCTGCCGGACATCAAGTGAACCGATGGATATCGAGTCAGTGCTTCAGTGTCCACATGCATATACAGAACACTTGCCCAGCACGCCACTGTTTGCTTTTGGTTTCTTCTCAAAACCCTCGGACCAAACCAAGCCCCAGGAAATAGTTGATTTACTCTGACAAAACACCCGTTAAATTATTTTGCTCTGCCCTGCAACTTGATTATCTGGTCTACAAAAGGTGCTCAAGCCATGCGAGGCTCTCAGAACACACATGTTGACATCACAGCACACGTTGCCTCGGTCCAACGGTATATCACAAATCACGCCCGAGCACGCGTTAAACACTTGTTCCGTGCTCGTGGAAGGGTTTGGCGCCCACCGAGCGTCAGAAAGAAAGCTTAATATTTGTCATTTGAAGATACCGATGGAGACATCAAGTCCATCAATTCAAAACTGCGCCAAAAGCTTCCCCAGATTGTAGCATGAATCTTCAAGGTATTGCCAAGTATGACATAGCTTCAACCACCACAAAGCTAAGTAGTCTCACTGTGGACGGAAAAACCGGGACACCAAACCTGCCAAAATCAAGACTCTTTTTAGAACACTATTATTTCAAAATTGATTCAAATTTTGAAAAGATATTATAGATTAAGTAAAACAGAGATATGTTATCGATTATAAGCTTCTGATATTTTGTATTTAATTCAAAATCAAATTTTCTTGATTGTTGATTTAAAAAAGAATATTAAAGATAATATCATTTTTTCGTGTCCCGGTTTTTCCGTCCACAGTGAGGTAGTGTATGAGAGCACAGGGAGCTACCGAGTTACTGGGGACTCGTGCTGCTTTTCCATGCGTTCTCTTGAAGGGTTGAGGCAGGAATGATTCTTACGTTTGTCATTTCTTACGACCTGACCACGATGGTCGTCGTCGGTTCATAGCGCGCTATCAGTTTGCTTCTTGTGGGCTTTGTGGCCAAGATAGTCTATGATAAGTATTGATAATCTTTACAGTATTGACGATGGTAATGCTGATGGGATTACACGGGTAGTCGACGCACAAGACAGCCAAGGGTGGGTATAAAACTCAATTCATCCACGACTAAATTAGGAGCTATAAGGTTTGCCACTCGACAATCTGAAACGCAATATGGTGATTGATAGAGTCAGTTATCATTTTCAATACTAACATTTCTAGATTGCAATATCTACCAATCTTCCAAACAACCAAGCAAATTGTTTGTATGGGAAGGATACGGATGACGTAGCACCTACGATTGTAGCTCCTAAATGTCAATATTGTATTCTGTCTAAAGAGCTAGCTATGTACAGGAAATAGTAGCCCTTATATAAGGGATACACGAAAGAGCTAGTCTCTTTCGTATTTGTTCAGTGCTATAGTACAGTAGCCATTGAATTGAAGTCATTCACTGCGTTCACACACAAACCCCCAGCTTCACACATCCACAGTACGGCCACATCTCACCCACCACATTCACTCATCCGCCCAATCCATCCACCTACCCATATCATATATCATATTCACCACCTCTCACCTTCGCCAAATAAACATATACTCAAACACCACACTTCCCACCACAACATCCCACCAACTGGCAGAGTGGTCAACCCCACTCGCTCAAGTCAGTTCGCCCAGTGAAGCAAGAATATACCATTCCGATCCCGCATCGATCTCGGATGTGGGCGCGTGTGGGATGTTGTTTACTAATCCAAAAAACCGGTGGTGCCGGTTTTCCCCTATAGCGCGAGAAGTCGCGCTCAGTAGGTTTTGCATTTTTGGAGGTCGAGGAGAAGGTGAAGGAGGAGGGAAAAGTGGGGCGCGCGCGCGTTGTACGGTAGAAGATGAGGAAGCGAGAGAGAGTATTTTACCGTTTTTTATGACAATATTGAATCGTGGAATGTCACATCATCTATCTATTATCTATACTTTGAACAAACAACATACATGATAGATATAAATTTCCAGATTCTTCTCTTCGACTCAAGCATCATAGGTCCTCTTCGCGAAAGGTGGCACATGGTGAGTAAAAGTGAGTATATGCGAAATCGAAATCGACATCATATCAATCAAGATAAAGATGAAAATGAAAATACTCCATCCCATCCATCCATCCATCCCGTTGATTCATCTCTCGCCCCCCCAAATTCTCAGCATTCTCATAAAATAGAATATTAATCCCAATACACTCACACCCTATCTATACTCGTACAAAACATCTTCACAATATCACATTAGATTATATCCGTTATATCACAAATTATCTCAACCATATATATATATATAAGCAATTCCCATCCCACCTATAATTGCACATGCTAAACCCCTCTCTTCACTCTTCACTCTTCACTCTTCACTATTCACTATTCCCCTCCCTCTCTTCGGCCCCCCCTTCACATTCCCTCTCCCTCTTTCCTCCTCTCCCCATCCCTCCCTCTCTTTTCTCTTTCCCTTTCTCCCCTCCTCTTCCCCCTCCCCATAATCGCAGTACAAGTTTAAATATAAATAGAAATAGATAGGCGATAGATATAGATATAGATATAGACATGAATAAGTAAAAACATAAGAATGAGATATAAACATACATATAGATAAACATATTGAAACTCAAAAATCAAAAATCTCTTCCACTCGCTCAGGGAATCGCGTTGGAATTCTTGTTTTGTGTATTTATATAATATTATATACGTATACATATCATATTGTGTTATATTGTATTATTTTATATTGTATCATGCTATGTTTTGTAATATCAAATTATATACTATATACTACATACACTATACACTATAAATATATTAAATTACAATCTCGCCATCTCACCATCTCACCACCTAAAACTATTTTCCTAACCCTTCATCCATCCACCCATCCATCCCTCCATCTCTCCATCTCTCAATCTCTCTATACATTCAAATATCCGATGTTATCCAATGTTATCCATTCCCCCCTCCCTACCCTCTCCTCCCAATCCATCCATCCCCCCTTATTCATATTCTTATTCCCTACACTATATATAGTAATAAATCCGTACCGCTGAGATAAAATAAAATCAGATCAGATCAGACTAGACTAATCACAAACAATATCAAAAAAACAAAATTCCTCCAAGCATCAATCTATACATACACACTCAGCTACCACCCACCGCCCACTCACTACCCACTCACTTGAACCAATAAACCAATAAACAATCATGAATCAACCGAACAACCAAAAGACAATATTGTACAAAGGAAAAGATACGCATCTCATCAACAAAGTAGATATGAATAACATGCCTAGTCCCAACAATCAGATTCTGGAAACAGATGCCTGCCCGCTAATACCGTCACCTCATCGCTACATGTACTTATCACGCTCACCAGTTCTGACAATCCAAAAACTTGAAAATGAAAAGGAAACCTGGATATCGATATTCAAGAATGAAATGTGATCAAGTCTTTTCTTGAATTGAATAAGAGAAAGACTCCTAATAAATACTCTCACACCTCAAGCATAAACACCCTTCAAACCTGGTTCGTCCCACCTTGGCGTAATTATATTTTCCAATTCCTCCATATCGTCTCTCTCCCTCCCCGGCGTACTCCAACCTCCTCTCCCACTTTTCCTTCTCCTAACACTACCATCCACATCCTCCAACGCTCCGATCCACTCCCAGACTCTTGAGATCTCACCATTTTGACTCTCCCTCTGCATAGATCTAATATTCGAGTTCATCTCCACTACTTTCTTCACTTTCGTCCAAATTTGTTCTCGCTTTTTCAAACTATGTTCATCGCGGAGAACATCATCTCTTAATTGGCCTATACTGATCCAACCGTCCTTGAACCCATCTGGGTCGGATGCATGAAGGGATGCTTGAGTAGCGAGACGTTGAAGAGTGAGTGAGACCAAAGCAGGAATTGCAGCTTTCGTAGCTGCATGACTGCGAATCGATGAGCGGGCGAAGAGGAAAAGGATAAAGGCTAAAACTAGAGATCCAATTTCGAGATAATATCTTGCCAATGTGTTTCTGAAGGATCGCTTGACGGCGCAGACGAGGGGGAGACGGGCGAGTGAGGTACTTGTGAGGGTGTTTGATCTACAACGGGGATGTTTAACCTGATTAGTGAACCGAGTTGTCAGAAGATATTGTATAGTAAAAAGAAGAACACATGTACAAAAAGTGACAGGGATCAAAGAGGAAAGGAATTTTAAACTTACCCATCAGCACCGACGACTACTTCATCTCTACCTTTGATCTCTCCGATAGCACCAAGCCATAATTCCTCGAATTCGGCCTCTCCCATGCCCTTTCTCCTCTTTTGGCTGACTTCTTTCTTTAAAAGTTCGGCATCAATCTCAGCGGTCGGTTCGGGTACACCAGCTTCATCTGTCAAATCACCACATTCCCATTTTTCTCTTCTTTCTCTTAATTCCTCAACAGCTCGATCTGCTACAGCTTTGACGCGCCTCTGTTTCTCTCCATCAGGTTCACAAGTTGGTGGAAGCGGTAAGAATCCACCTAATGAGAGAGGATGATGTTTAAGGATGAAATCTTGGTCGCACTGAACTTCATAGTTGGCATTGCAATAAGCATGCTGTGGGCACAAATGGCACTGCGGTTCGGCGATTATTTGTACCCAGTCCGGAAGGTCTGGTTTGATGGGTATTATCGCATGCGCTTCTCTACCTACTCCACAGAAGCCTACGGCAATTTTCTCTTTCCTGTACCAAGTAGCATAACCACCAAGTAATGTAAGAAGAATCATCCAAATAGGTTCACTCATGCTGACACCACTTGATGCTTTTCGTCGAGGTTGAATTGTAGTGCGCCCTCTCTGTTGCTCACGCTCGAGCTCGAATTGTGCCTCTGGAGTAAAATCTTCACTAATCTCTACTCCATTCTCGTCATAATCATTCAGGCCATCCAGCCTACTAACAGGAATTTCGAAAGTGGAAGAAGTTGGTGGGCGTATTCCATTGTTAGCCTGTGGAGTCGCCGTGCGTCTTCTCGAAATCGAGCTCCTTCGTTTTTCCATTTCCTTCATAGCACTCCCACCCAAGCTTTTTCTCTTACTATCATGACTTGATATAGGTCTTCTAGGTGGCGAACCCTTTTGAAAAGGATTGTCGTGGGTGAAATTGCTTTCTCTTCGCGAGTCTTTACTCTGTACCACTCCATCTAAATTGTCCCTTGCCCCAACCATCGGCGTTTGGGCTGTTGTGCTTTTTCTTGATTTTCTCACAGTCTGCGGGACGTCCTCGTCGTCTGAGAGAGACTCCACCTCTTGCCTGGGGTGTTTAACGCTCGGTTTTGGTGTCCTTTTCACAGGACTACTAGCTCTAGGCATTCTCTTTACTGGGCTGATAGACCTAGTTGATCTCCTGGTATTCCTATACGCTGGTTCATCATCGCTAATATCTACTGATGCTCTAACTTTTGCAGGCGATTGTCTCACAACCCGTGTTCGCGGTGGTGGCAGGATTACATCACTTTCCCGTGTACTTTCTGTTGTGCTTTCCTGAGTACTGCTCTCTTGTGACGAATCCGCATCAACAATTCCTCGACTCGTTCTCTTCGCACGCGCTCTTTCGTTCAGTATCTTTCGTGCCTGTGGTTTTAAGTCCTCGTTGAAGATTTCGACAAGTTGCGCTTTCTTCGCATTGGATGGATAGTCGATATCGTGTGTGACTAGAATAGAGCGAATTCGAGGTACTGTAAGGGCAGAGGGATCAAAGCCTTCCCGCAGATATTCGAGTTCATCTGACATGATGTTTGCTTGTTTTCTGTTGTGTGCTGACAAGTTATGAGAATACGAAGTAACAATCCATCCAAGTGGGCGAGCAAAATGGGGTATGGGGGGGGGAATAAAAATGAATAAAGGGTCGCGTAATGTCAAACACTTCTTGAAATCTGGCTAAAGAAGAAACTTCGAGACGGGTAGTTGGCTTAGTATGTTGATATGCTTGGCGGAGGTATGCGATGATAATGACGTAAAACCGTGTACCGGTCACCAATTCTATGTATCAATCAATCTACCTCGCTAGCTAGTAATTGTGTCCAGAATATCTTCTGATTTGGCGCGAGCTTGCAGACGACACCAGATGAAAGATGAAGTCGATGAGGGGCAGTGGACAAGTGAAGGTAGTTGAATAATGCTCTGTAACGTCCGATGCGATTCCTTGTGCTTCTTGAGTTTGCAAAGCTTTGATGGAAAAGTCGATAAGCAAGAAAGTTTGAAAACAAGAAGATAAATGGTTGTGGGGGAAACCGGATTATCTCTAAGAGGATACTGCCGTGAAGGATATGGCTGCGGCTACCTCGCACTATTCCTCATACAGACAGAGCACACGTGCTCGCAGCAATAATCTTGCGCCACATGTGGCGTTTGCATGTTTGAGGGCTTGAAATGTCTCACAATGTTTATAAATGGAAGATCAAAGCCACACATAGTCTTTCAAAGCCAGGCTCTTAACTTTTGGCTAGCTAATAAGAATTGAAAATTAAAGCTCCTCTTCTCTCCTCTTCTCATCCTCATCATGTGAAATCTTGATGATTTGAATCAATCAATCCACAATACTTCCACTCCAGCTCCAGATCCAATCCCTCTCCCAAAATCAATAAATGACTTTTCCTTTTCACTCGGTGGAAGAGGTAAATGTCAATTTCGAAGTGTTTTAAATAAGTGAATGAAGTGCTGGACTTTGAAATTTTCAATAATCATGATGAATTATCAACAAGATGAAAGTGTTCGAGATGTATGTCGTTTTCTTCCATCTGCATTTTTCTGGCCAGCCTGCTTCTCATAGCAACACTCACTTACATGGAAACAGCTCAATGTCGCACTTCAAAGAGTTTTATTGGCTTTTCCGGGCAACAGTGGGCACCAACTGATTCAAGACACCGTGAGAAGAGGTATGTATATCCTCGTCTTCTTTTCTTCCTCTGCTTGCTTCGAAATCAAAGATTAAACTCACCAAATCAAAGCTATCAGCGCATCTGCATCGGAAGCCCAATTTCCAACTCCAGCATGCATTCAAACCGAAGAGGAATCAAAACATTTCGATCAATTACGTAACTTCATCGACAACCTTGTCTTGACAGTAACGCCTCAAGCTCTTCCAGCCTCCACGTCGACATCAGCTTCAAGTCGCCCAACTTCCGAGCACAACAAACGGAAATCTCTCGATGATCCGGAACATGATGCAAAGTTGTCACGGAGAAAGTTGTCAAAAGCAGAGCAGGAAGCGGCCGGAGCTTTGCAAGAATTATCAGCCGGCGTTTAAGTATGGATATGGATGGATGGATGGATGGATGGTTGGTTGGTTGGTTGGTTTGGGTCTGGGTTTCACGGATGGTAAAAAGAATTGAAGCAACTTTGTAAGATTATCAAAAGGACGTATGTAGTTAATACAAGAAAGACAGCTTTCATGAATCGTTAAGCATCGCGTCTTTATGGTTCTTGTTGTACGCGTCGTCCCTTGAAAGTGTACTTTTGAAGCTGCTATCTGAATCCTCGTGAGATTCCATTACCAGTGGTGCAGACCTACGAACTTCAAACGACCAGACAAAACACAATATAATTACTCGTAGCATGCGCATATTCCATTTCAATTTTCTGCACTCCAATGTAAGAATCGTCTGGTCTTGACGCCTGCTATTGATAGCTTTTGCTTCCACCCGAAAGTATTTTCGGTCTCTATTATGGTCACGTGCCTGGTGCCTGTGCCAGACTTGCTCTCCAATACAAATTCATTGGTATGTGAATGTTTCAGAAGACGAATTATACTTTGGCTGTGGATCATAATATTTGGTGGAATCACACATTTATTGTTGTGTGTTTGTTGTATTTTGATTTCATATATCGTTTACCTTTCCACTTCTAACAAATTGGACGTGGATTTTGATTCGTGCTGGTTCGTTTTCATCTATTCTCATTCTCAGCATCAAATCATAACTACCCATACCCACCTATCACTGTCTCTCGTCTATCCCTTTCCTTGCCTACTGCCCCAGAATCTTTCTATCGCAATGAACTTATTCTCACTTGGAGCATGGCCAAAGTAATTCATCCTAATCGTCGACACTCTTAACGTTGAACAGGTTCTCAGTCACTACATTCACCTTATTTGATGGAAGATGCTCAGATGCTCAGAACCTCAGAATTTATATATTGCCGAGTGGCATTTTTTTGTTATTTTCCAGTCCACCGAGGGACCTTTTCTGGTAACTATGCTAAATTAAATCAAGATACCGATGCCAATATTCAAACCCTAACTATTAAGAAAGAGGAAACCCCGAAATGAGAACGATGTAAAATCAAACCTCCCAGCTGAGCCGAACAGACCCTGTGTTATTATCCAAATCTAGTCAATTGATATCGACTCTTTTGACCTCAGTCCAAGATTCTTCTTTCTCTAGCTTTGGTACAGTGACGACCAAAACACCATCCTCCAACTTGGCGGTAATGTTATCACCATCAATTTCGGATTTATCTTCTTCGTTGAGGGGCAATTTCATAGTGCGCTCGAAAGCACCCACCTTTCTCTCCTTCTTTGTGAGACTCTCCAGGAATTTCTCATCTCCTGGTCTGTATACCACACCTGCCATGTTCAACATTCCTTTCTCAGCATCCCAGTGTACACCTACATCTTCTTTTTTGGCGCCAGGGAGCGCAATGTGGAGGACATATGCATTTTCAGTGGTGAAAACGTCAATGGGGGGGACAAAAGAGTTCTCTGTGTCAGCATCTTCGGGAACGAGTGTTTCGCCAGAACGCTGAGCGGCAGGTACGCCAAATGCCTGTGCGATTGGGTGAGAGGAGAGTGCTTGTATCATTGCACCGAAGTCGAATGGGCCACCTGGGCCAGCGAATGGAGGGGGGCCGCGTCTTCCGTGAGGTCCGTGAGGTCCACCCCAAGCATGAGGTCCTCCCCTACCGTGTGGTCCCCCATGAGGTCCTCCGTGTGGCCCACCTCTACCTCCGCCTCGAACACCCCATCCTCCTCTACTACCTGGCCCATGACGTCCGTGACGTTTAGGTCCTCGACATGATTCCGGGCCTTTTGATCCTTCTCTTAGTTCAACATCCGATGACTCTTCAACCGAAGTCTCTCCATCTCTACGACAACGGCCCTTGCCTTTACAACCTCGAGGGCCCCGATGTGGCCTTGGAGATTCTTCTCCTGCTTCAGTGTCAGAAGTTGGGGTTTCCTCACCAGATTCTTCTCCGCCTTTACGTCCATGTTTGCCTCTGCCATGATGGCGATGTCCTCGAAATCCGTCTTTACCTTCTCCCTCAGTGTGTTCTCCATCTCTACCTGGAGAGAAGGAACGGTGACCTCTGTGGCCGTGTCTTCCTCTTGGCCCAAAACCACCTCTTCCAAATGGTCCTGGTCCGCTAAAAGGAAAACCAAATGGACCGAATGGACCGAATTCATGTGGACCATGATCACCTCTTGAACCATGATGCCCTTCTGATGGACTCCACATGTTGAACTCTTGCGAAGGGTGATCGACACCAGCTCCAGAGTTTTGTGGTTGCATTGAGCGTACAAAATCCCAAAAGGGACCTGCTTGTTGATTATTGTTTTGATTGTTGAATTCCATGATGAATTGATGATGGTGATATAGAATAAGGAAAGAATCAAAAAAACGAGGGTGGGATCAAGGAATATATACCTCTTCCCACGGCCATCAGACTCCGAGGCAAGCCAGTAGGTGCGTAACCTCAACACCAAAACTAGCGGGGAGGCAAAAACGGCAACGAAACACAAACCTACCTATTTTCAGTCAACAAGATGTTGACGTATCCTTCACAAAGATGGTAAGAGCGTTGGAATACATCAGACTGAAGAGCTGTGGTTGGTGATTAAGCTGAAAGCAGCCGCGCGTCGGTCAATCAGACAGCATCAATGTGGCGTAAGCTTTTCATTTTCCCCTCAACAAGTGTGGCTCATCCATTGGAATAGTTTTAGAGTGAGTCAAACCAGTGAAGATGACTCGAAGCCAAGAATTATTCGGAGTTTCGGGACTCTGCAAGCTCCCGTTCACTTCCAATTGGCTTAAAGGGCCATCTATCGGGACCGAAGCTCTTTCTCGGTTCCGAAGGGTGGCGAAATCCAGAAAAGTCGCCACTTCAGTGGAGTGGGGAAAAAAAGCCTCTGGGCCTTCCGCATCGTCTTATTAATCAATTTATAATTCTCCATCCACACAACTCTTACGATCTCAAACAATGACTTCCTCACTCTCTTCATCGACGCTCATAATTTCCCCAAATTTCAATATTCCAATCTTCAATCCCAGACAAAGTGCTGAATCCAGACACCGAGTGGACGAATCAACGCCCAAATTATGCAGCAGAGCCACATTAACCTTCTCGAGGTGTCGGCTCTACCCCAAAACAAAACATTCTAGTGATCAATCACTATGCCAATCCCTCAAAGACGATACTTCTTTCCCATATCCAATATGCCGTATTTGGACATATCCCATGTTGCGAGACGTGCAACAAAAAGAATTGGCAATTTGGAGTATCAAATTGAGGTAGAGCCTGTTATCGGCGGGTGGCTGAGCGAAACGTATGATCTTAGGTAAGGCCGATTGAGAAAAAAAAGTCGTGGAACGTGGAACGTGGAAATCGATTAGCTAGGTAGGTCACTGTCGCTTTTTTATATCTTCATGTCGATTTGGGAATATAAATTGCCGCAGTTTTTTCAATTCATTGTTCTGTTTTGGGTGGCTTTTATGAGGTTTTTTACGATCAAAATGGGTTTCTTCGTTGATCAAGCATGTGAATAAATGTCGTTCGGTAAGCGTTTTCGTTAGATGTGTATGACAGTTAAAATGAACTTTGCTATCTTGTAGTTTTATACAACTTCATTATTTTCGAATTGCTTCTATCACTTCCGTCATCGACACCACCTCTATATCATTTACGCCAATGAACTGAAGCTTGTGATCTGCGAATGGCAACCTGTGTTCACTCCGACTATCCAACAGTATTTGAGCAATCTATCCTTCAGAGAAAAGATGAATCCTACCTTCCAGATTCAAATTCAAGGATGCTCTTTTTGACAACCTCCATTCGATCAGATTTCCTGTTTTCAACTTTCTTATCGTTCTGTTTTCTGAAGCTATTTCTATTGGACGCTGTGTTCTTTGTTTGATTGGAGATCAAGAGAGCACGGGGTTATTGTGTCAGTGAGGATTGGAAAGAAGAGAGCCCAAAGACTCAAAGTTGCCGAAATTTGGGCCTTGCGGTATTCAAGGAGACCTCAGAAATTCCAGAAATCTACTCCCTTTCATCATTGGCATGTCACTTGATTACACTCAGGTACAATATTACAGCAATACCATGCTGATCGCATTTTTGATATGTGTCATCCGTTCCCACATGGAGCTCAAAATTACATACAAACCGCATTCTTGTAAGATGTCGATATTCAATCATGCCTTTGACAGATAAACGACCCGAAATAATACTTTCTTAAATCTCTTTCCTGCATCATATACGACACAATGCCCCGTTCTCATCAAGCTTCCAATATAAATCGCTACCAACTGCTGCATTTGCCCAAAACAAAAACTCCGGGTCATATTTCTTCTTCACCTCTAATAATGACTTGTAATTTGACCCATAATAATCATATTCCCAATGCGGATTGTTCCATGTCGCTTCATTAACATATGAGCCTCCTCCAGGCGTGACGGCTCGCAACTTTTCTTGCCAACTATTCAATTGTGTTTGAGTATTACGGATATCATGAAGTTCAGCGTTTTCGGCTAACGGTTTCAAGAATGCCACGGCGAACAAGGCATCACGCCAAGTTGGAAGTACGGCGTTAGGAGTATAGTTCCCATGAGTAATATTTGCCGCAGTTAGGAAGATAGTTCCTCCTTCATCTGTGATATCGTGAAAAGCGGAAATGAGTGCAGGCAGAGTGGCGTTATCTTTCACTGTCGAGCGTGGAATATTTCGTCCACCTATCGAGATATTGCTAGTCTCTGCTTGTGAGACCCAGTGATCGTAGGACTCGGCAAAGTTAATATGCACTTCAGCGGTATAGCCGTTGTCCAAGGTGATATTGAGATTCTCCAGCTTGTTGAAAAATGGGTTTAAAGCAGTGTCGATTATAGCTGTTGTAGTAACATCAGGCAATAAAGCGAAGTTCAACAAAAACCTATCGGCTGTAATTGTCGAGACTGTGGTAAGATCTTCAATCGTATCCATCTGAAGTAAAGTTTGTACCCAGGCACTAACAGCGATCCAATACGCGGTACTATTAGCATTTGCGAAAGAGAAAGCCGCACCAGCCACAGGACCATCATTATAGACTCGAACCTTCATCGAAAGCACTACAGCGAAATTTCCACCCCCACCTCCACTCAATGCCCAGTACAAATCCGCATGATGTGTGGGCGAAACAAGTAGATGCTTTCCCGTGGCAGTCACAACTTCCCATTCTAGTACTTGGTCGGCAGAAACTCCATAGGCACCTATAAGTGGTCCATGGCCCCCGCCTTGCGTGTAACCTCCAGCTAATCCGACCCCAGAACACGAACCGCCCACGGCTCGATATCCGTGTTTTTGGGCTAGGTGATATAAATCAGTATATTGAACTCCAGCACCTACATGTACTGCGGGTCCTGTGTATGAAGCGCTGCTATGATTGAGAAAAGTTACATCTTTTAGATTGTGCATCCATAAAGCTAACGAACCAGCACCTGTTGAGCGTCCGAGAAAATCATGACCGGTGTTTTTGATAGTAAGTCTGATGTTATTTTCCCGTGCAAATTCGAGAGCAGTAATAACGTCCGAGGCGGAACTGATGTTTAGAGCGTAAGAAGCAAGGTTTCCTAGCGCGCAGATACTGCTCGTATTTGATTCCAAAAACGGGGAACAAGAGTTGTTAAGCCAGTAGGGCGACATGATATTAACGGGATCCATCTC
Source organism: Botryotinia calthae (assembly GCA_004379285.1). Lineage (NCBI taxonomy): Eukaryota > Fungi > Ascomycota > Leotiomycetes > Helotiales > Sclerotiniaceae > Botryotinia > Botryotinia calthae. The sequence goes on along the minus strand of PHWZ01000283.1, from coordinate 2,824 downwards.
ACTAATCGCATTAGCTTTATTGATCTTATGAAGGTTTCCTCTGAGTCTGAGTGTGCTACGCACAATAGGGATTGGAAGAGCCAGGATTCTTGTATCTGAACACATTTTTTAATGTCTAGGTGAGGTGTATAACATGGCTGGGCTAGAGGAACGCCACGGATAAGTTTTCCGGATATGGTTTGGTTCAAGTTTTGCCATTCTGTTTGGTTGGGCCATAGGGGTTCGCTTGGGTGGTAGCGGCATGGTGGGTTGGTTTGGGAAGGGGGAGATGTGTAGACGAGGGAGGAGAATAATGGGATGATGATGCTTATTGCGCCTAGCATTTTGTAGAAGGAATAATGGCTGTATGATACTTCTCTGTTACGATAAAAAGAAACAGCTTGTTCTCGTGCTTTAGGTTTTGTTATATTTATTTTGTTGAGCTTATTTCAGCTTATATGCATGCGCAATCTCGTGACATCGAGGTTGTTGATCAGGAGGCTGCTTTTACAGATGAATTTATTCATGCGGTGGTACAAACGACGCAGTAAGACTCCATGCATGAAAAGAAAGGAATCAGAAAAACGAAGTACATTCTTGAACGTTTGAATCGTTATCTTGCTTCTATATCTTTAATGCTGCAATACATCCTAAAATCCACACGAAGCCAAATGTCAAAGATAATAGATAGGAAATCTCCAAAATCAAGCTTGAACATGTTAGAATCGGAGTAGCTCGAGAAAACCAGATCGTTCGACCGTAGTTGCAGGATATCCAGAGATCTTTCTTTTCTGGAGTCGACCAGCATTGGGTACATGTGCAGTAGGGTAAGATTGTTCGAGGGCTGGAAATACTCGTGTATTGGTATTGCCACGAGGTATTTGCTAGATACATGTTATTTTTTTCCCTTTTAAGAATTTCCGAATATTTCAGGGGTGGTGAGAAGATGATCTGGGTAAAGAAGATTGAATGGTAGGGGTTTCTAGAGACTTCCATCTTGAATCCTCGAGTCTTGTGATCATCATTGATATACAACGATGTCTATTCGTAAAGAAAATAAAAGAAAATACCTTTAGGCGGACTCCATCCCGAGATATATGGTGTACAATCATCGTAATGAGGATATCTCCCCCAGGGTTGGACGTTGCTATTAACACGACACCATCTCCACGGGACATATCGATAACCAACCATATTGTGAAAGATCTTAACTTGACGATCTAGCGCGGCCTCGGTGTAGTCATCTACTATAAATGGTACAGCTAATGGAAGTTTATACATGTCTCTTTCGATCTTCAACTCTCGGGTGGATCGCAAACATATCGTTCTTTTCCATCTCTCTCGCTCCACTCTCAACTTCTCGCGGACCTCTTTGGGATCCGATACCGTGCGGATCTTTTCTGGCTGCAGAGGCTCAGTTGAGCCTTGAGTATGGGTAATAGATTCTGGTCGATGCATTCGTAGAAAATCAAAACTTCTACGCACATACATCTCACCACGTCTTAAAGTCAGCTCTTCACGAAACGTCCTCTCTCCTCCCTCTTCTTCTTCCTCTACCACCCAATAAAACTTTTCCATACTCACACATAAAGAAGCCAGTTGTATAACTGTGCTGGGTAGTCCCCGCATTAGTTCTTCTATTTCCTCCTGCGAGTCGATATTTCGAGACTCCTCATTTCTCTCTCCTACGATATCATACAGGGCTAAGAAACGCACACGTGCTAAATCTTCTCGATATCGGAATATACAGCTCCATCCCAACACATCTGGCAGTTGCATCCCCAGAGCTAGTATGTCAATCTCAGGATTAAACCACACTTGGCCTTCATTATCCCAATAATCCGTCTCGTAAGATCTCCAATTAAACATCCGTCGATACAGAGGACGAATAGCAGTATACGCATCGCGATTTGTAGTGAGGATGGAAGGGATATGATAACGAGTAGTAGCGTATTCAAGGGGGGAGATGGGAAGACCGTGATAGGTTGGTTGGTTGCGGGCGAGCCATTCTCGTTTCTCATATGGATTGCGGGGAGTGGGAGGTTGGGAATGGTTGGGTCGGAGGGGTTTGTAGGAGAGGCGCGGGAGAATGATGATGCGGGGTGGGAGGGCTAGCTGCCAGATTCTGAGACGCAGTTCGAGGGGGAGGAGGGAGAATTTGGGGAAGGTTTTGGGTGGGAGGGTCATGCTGGGATGGGATGGAGTGAGAAAATGGAGTGTGTGGGAGGTGGGATTTGGATGCTGATATTTATGCAGATGTTTCATAATTTTATACATACATATGACAAGTCATCTTTCTACATGCTTATTATTGGGCGAGTTTATTCAACTTACTGTATCAACGATGACCACGGGAACCTCATCACTTCAGACTATTTTTCACATGGCAAAAAGAGATCGACTCTTGTCTAATGATTCTCTTCATCTATTTACTTTATTTGGCTACTTAGCTACATAAAAGCAACAAATCCTAGGAATTGAGTTATTGTTTACCCTAGAGTTATCACAGTAAAGTATGCTAAATAGGGACCTAGCCTTACGGTAGTTAGTCCATTCCCATAATTCATGACATCATTCACTGATCGATCTATTGATGGTTATATATCTCTAGTGCGTGCTACCGAACAACTTACCGAAATTAGTAACGAGATTTCATGAATCTCTTAATTCTCAAAATCCATTTCGATTATCTCATTCAGAAAAATGCGCAGACTAAATATGCTTTAACAGCCAACAATCTGTGATAGACATATAGTATAATCGACATTTCAAGATCACATTTCCTATTTCGCAAACACCCCAGCACCAATCCCGATTCCCCAACTCAAAACAACCCATCCCCCCC
>PHWZ01000282.1:0-51029 GCA_004379285.1 Botryotinia calthae | reverse complement strand
CCCCCCCTTTTTTTTTTTAAATCTCCCTTCCCATCTTTAACCGACCCCATCATTCCCACCCAATCAACACCCCCAGATAATCGATCACCGATCATCCAACCATCAGGTATACAAATCCCCCCTCCCCCCATCAATACAAAGGAAATAACAAAATAAGAAATCACACAGGAAAAGAAAAGAACCAGAAATCGCATTAGAGCAATTGAGTGCTCCTCCACTACCCAATCGTATTGAAAGATATCTATTCTATATCCTATCTCCAATATTTGTTTATCTTTCGTCTATGATATAACTAGGATTAGTTATGCAAGTTTACACCTACACAAATTTGATAGATATGAATGCGTTTTTGAACGTTGGTATGATGGTAAATATTATCATTACTGGCTTCAGCATTTATTTCTCCACGATCATTATCATCACTTCCTTCACAGCCACCATCCACTCCCCTAAGATCAACCAACGCCTAATGTTTTATACTACAAGTGATTTTACTCACTCCCCCTACAAGCCCCAAGGCAATAGTTTCTATTACTTACCTCAACCTCGATCCCCCCAAGCCCTTTGAATTCCAGATCAGAAATGACTTTTAATATCTTTGAATTCTATATAAAGGGTATCATATCGCACATTATATACCTCCATACTAGGTACACTCAATCATCCTCCTCCCAAGCTTTCGAGGTTGCTTAACGCTATCCAAGTATCTACATCCACATCCACATCTCATCCAAAATAATTATCCCGCAAGCTAAAATAATCCAAAAGCACATCTACCTATCCGTTGTCAATTAAAGCCAGTCCATATCTAGCAATCTTCTTCCAAAGCTCATCACTAGATTCATTCGCAGATTCCTACATTCATAAGTTCATCCGATTATTCTTCCCTTATTCCTTGCGGCGGAATAGCGTTTTCAGGGCCTTGTCCCGAGACATTTATTTCTGCCTCTTTCTCCCTTTCCGTTTCTTTTCCCTTGCCTTTATCCACCGCAGGAATTATATCATGTCCAGTTCCCCCAGTCGAAGCATTCCTCATATGCGTTCGCTGTGTCGCCATCTCAGTAGAATTTGTCGCGTTCCCACCATCTCTACTTCCCAAACTCAATCCCCTCAATCTACCCCCCACAACCCTATCAAAAAATCTTTTTTCCTCCCTTTTCCTCCTCTCCTCTTCCTCTAAAAATCTTCTCTCCTTTTCGGCACTCTCACTCTTATCCATTGCATCCTCTTCTCTCCTTCTCACCTCCTCCTTGTCTAACATTTTATCTCTCCTCCTCACCACTTTCCCCACCACTTTCTTTGCTCTCTTCCTCGTCTTCACATATGCTTCTAATCCCACTAATACCGCATACGATCTCGAAATGCTTACTCTTCCCATATCACAACCTTCTCCTTTGAGATTCTTGACAAACGCGCGAAAATTGGAGACAGGAGGTCTATAATGTCCACTTAATGGACTAAGTTTTGTCAATCTTCCATCTTTGATTTTAATCAACCCAGCTGCACTAATTCGACTTCCGTGAAGAAAAGAAGAATGTTGAAATGCACCAGATTGTTTGATTCCAACATAAAGACGAAACGAAGTATCAGCTACAAAAATCCACGTATTCTTCTTGACCGAACCACGAAGGAGTTTATTGAAGATGGTAGATGCGGACATATGGGAAACCTTCTTCATGCCTTGTGCGTTATCATATTCGGGAGATGCGTATTTAGAGGCGCGAGATTCTTCCTGTTGGGCTTCGAGCTTTTGTTCGTGAGTTTGAGATTGTGTATGGATGTGTGTATATGAATGATGAAGAGGAGATTCATCGCTGGAACTTTCACTGTCGGATTCCCCTTCATTGTCTGCTTCGCCTCTTAACGGTGTAAAAACAGGCGTATCGTCGTCATTTCTCACGATTCCTTTCATACTATCTCTCCACTCAGTTGTCGTATCAATCCTTTCACCATTCTTCGCCCAACGTAATCTTCCATCTCCATCAATCTTGACCAAGTAATCCAATCTCTCCTCCTTGCTCAAATATCTCACTTGTTCCCTATCCAACCTTTCCCTCGGACAACCTTGACAATCAATAAATCTTCCCTCTCCATAATCCAACCAATAAAAGAAATTCTCATTCGTATTTGCCTTTTTCCATTCCCCATGATACGTACGAAGGTTCGAGCCATACCTATGTTTCAGATCGACCATTTCAAGAAAATATTGCAAGTCCATTATTTTCGCTGCTTTTTGTCTTGCAGCCTTTTCTTCCATTCGACGTTTTCGTCTCGCGGCACGTTCTTCTTCATTTAGATCTCCAGAATCTTCATCACTCTCTTCATCTGATTCCTCATCCCCGCCTGCTCTTCGAGCTATCATGCCAATTTTCTTCCAATTTTCTCGAGCGTGAGAGGTTCGATTTTGTGACGTTGCCATTGAGCTCCCAATTCCTTCTGTATCTATTGACGGTTCTCCCTCAACGTCAGAACTCCTACTACCTCCTTCGTTCTCTCCACCATCTCTCGCTCTAGGTGTCGTCAAATTTCTATACCTAGCCTCCTTAATAGCTTCCACCCATCGAGTCCCAACGTCCAATCTTTTTCCTTCCAGAATCCTACGTTCCCTATGCCCTCTATAATTTCTCTGTATAAGTTCTGCGGCTTTCCTCCTTTCATCTTCACTCAGATTTGGATCTTCGCCTAATCGTTTCGCGATGGCTTCTTTTTCTTTTTCTTCTTGAACATGATTGATTTCTTGAATAACTTCGGGTGGTGGCATGACGAGAGAATTAATGTATTCTCGATGAGATTTCGAAGATGCTTTACTAGAAACACTGACGCGGGATTGATGATGTGAATGTTGGGAATTTGATCGACTGCGAGGTAGTCGAGAATTCGATCGATTGTGATTCGGATTTCTAGTCGTTGGAGTTCTATTTGCCGGCGCTGCTGTTGTCGTCGTCGTCGCAGATCTCGAAGGGAAAGTAAATTCGCTATTTGTTGTATCCTCAAATTTTATTTTCGAATCGCATTTCTCATGGGTTGTACTTCCATTCATTCCATTGATCCCATTCACTTCTTCGTACGGCTTATAATTCCCACCATGCGCATTCACATTCACATTCGCAGTCGGTGTATTTTCTCGCACGGAACCCAAACTCCGCCTCGATGTATTTTTATTCAAAGATTCATCATAATCAGGGTACGAAGCCGCAACCAATGGAGGGGTCATTTTCATGACGGGAAATCTTGGCGAACCGGGATTTAACAAGAGAACAAGAGAGATTCAGGATAAATGGACAATTATCTTCATCAATTTGAGAAATATGAAGACTGGCTTTGTTAATTGAGATACAACAATGTTCAGTAGTATAAAGTATCAATGAGCGTGAGTCAAAATGAAGTCAAGGATGAAATATCCCAGACAATGGAAATTCTGGAATGTCTCAAATGACATTCCATTTGCAGAACCGCGGGAGTTGTTTCTCTTCGTACCTTGATTTAATGGGAGTTCCAACCTCATTCTTCCTACGAGTAATCCAAGTCTTTCATATCTGCATTCGGTGGGAATATCAGTCCACGCCTAGACACTCATACCAACATTCTAGCCAATACCAACATCCAATGCTTCTCTTTCTCGTTTATATCGTATGTACACCCATCTTGGATGTCGCGTTGGCGTATCAAGATTTCTTCACAATGACGTTGAAAGGCTTATTCGTTGCGTAACTTCTTGCTCAGCCTTACAAGTCTCCCCGGTCAGAGTTGTGGCTAGCATCTTGGAAATGTAACCTGCATAACCACGTGACAATCTTCTTTTTCTATTGATAGACAGTCTCTGTGTGGCGTGGCGCATGCGGTTAACGGCATCTGTTTACATGTCATGTCAAGGCGAAACTGCACCATGATCTTACAACTATTTCACTTCACTTGTCAAATCGCTTGCCACGTATATCTGTTCACACAGATCTAGCACATCATTAAAAAGCTTCAACTTTGCCAATACATCACCAGCAATGACATCTTCCTGCTTCTTAATCGCTAAATTGTGTCCATCATGCCGTGGAGCATGTGAGAAATCCAGATATCGACTCGAGCTGGGTGATCATTGCAGTTGGGTTAGCTCTATGACCCAGAAAGCTGAGAGTTAGTAGCCCTTTGCCAATATGATCGAAATCGCTCATTGGACCCGGTGCTCTAGATGAATGTCAATCTACCAAACCCCCAAGTGCCATTTCCAAATTCCCATGTCTAATTGGGATTTCAAGCACTTGGCTGTATGGATTGAGGCTTGGGAGCTTAGTGATGCCAATGACAATCTATTCTCTAAAAGGATTGAGAAAACCCCATGTTATCTCGAATGCAGTGGTGGGAAATGCACTAGAGACCCCACTACTCCCCTGTCCAGAACTTTTGGAGACACAATTTTATACATAGACCTCCGCTGCATCATCTCATGGAGAGCTATACATGAAGTAAACAACGGTATTATGCTGGAAAGGTCATCAGTGAGCCCCTCGCAACATGACGCCTGATAAGATCAAAGTCTATCTTCCCATAAACGCCTCAGTAATATGCAAGTACCCATGCAGGATGACTGCATATGGGGAGGGGCATTTAAGATCACGGATGATGTGTGTATGAGTAGTTGTCGAAGTCTTGGTATATGCAGTTGGGATTTGAAATCAAAGAAATTGGTTCCGAGGACTTGCAAGTTTTTTGTTCTAGCAAGGCAAAGTAAATTTCAATTTTACAGGAGGTTAGTAAAAAACAGGAGACTAGTAGTAAATCCTTGATCGATTCAGGCTATCTATAGCTATTGCTACGCTGACTATGAAACACAAGATTTGTTTGTCCGCTGTTGGTAGTAGACCATAGTTCGGAACACACGCAATCCCCACCAAGAACAGTCCTCCCAGCTCAGCCCAACTGAGAACACTTTTTACTCTGATCAATGACACAATCAAAAAAAGAATACACATCGTATGGCTTCACTCCTACCAGGATATCTAAAATAAAAAATAAAAACATACTCTATATTTCCAACCGAGATTTCAACCCCCCTATCCAGCAAAGTTACACGCTAGAATCCCATCATTCCTTCTACTCAATGCTCATGCAAAGTCACGTCTCAATTACAAAAATCGATTAATGAAAGAAGCATATGAATAACTTATTCCTCCCAACATCAATTTCCACAAATAAGACGCCCGGATTTCAAACATTGACACGAGCAAAATCACATACATTCACTTCGCCCTAGACCTTAAACTAATCTCCTACCCAGAACACAACTCCTCAAGCTTAGCGAAGATCTCCCATCCTCAGAAAAACTCAACAGATCCAATGCTTCAGTCGCTCAATACCCTCCGTCTTTAAGAATGGCTCTCCACAAAAGTAGACTTGGGTATCGTGATGCTTTCAAGCCATGTCCACAGGATATCTTACGAATCTATGATATATGGTACATCCGAAATCCACCTTATACTAATACCATATCAACAACGAAAACACAGAAAGTCTCCTCACAAACCTCATTTCACTGTCGATTAAGACGAAAAGTACTACACGTGTGTTAAACCTGCCCAAAGCCAGAGATTTTCCGCTGCAGTTAAAGGTAAAGCCTACAAAACGATAGTCAGTCAGTCAGTCAGTCAGTCAGTCAGTCAGACAAAGATTTCAAAGCCTCCAGTTCTTATTGCTAGACCATGAGTTCAATTACCATCACAGAACTACGATAGGAACACATCAAATCAAATCAACCCAATCCAAATCCCACCAGCACATAGCACATACTACATACATAAAAATACACTTCCCATCCCACCCCGAGCCCCAATCCCCAATCTCCAAAGCACCATATACAAGACAACCAGAAAGAAGCCATACGCCCATCCAAACCCCTACAAAAAACACAAACCAGATTCCGAATCTGATTTCCCTCGACCATACACCACACAGAAACAAATCCAAACAATTACGTGCTCCCTCCCAACCATCTATTAACAATTGCAGATCATCTTCCTCCGACCCCCGACTCCGCGGTAGAGAAAGAAGCGGATCTCGCAACTTCATAGATCTTTTGAAATTGATCGATCGACGAGACAAACAAACAAACTGCGGAGGGAAATTCTCGCAAGCGAGCGAGCGAGGCACACGCTATGGATATAGACACCTACTACATACACATGTAGTATTATACCAACGGCATCTTGAATCCATCTAAAATCAAAATTTGCAGCAAGAAAAAAGGTATTATTAACAAGTTTATATGGACCAAGTACGAAGTCACTAATCACTTCCCCCCTCCCTTCTCCCATTCATTTAATCTCTTCGAATCCAATCAAATGAAAATCTACCAATATGCAACCAGAATTTCAAGAAAGTTACTTATTCGCTTCACCCTCAAAGGGTTCGCAACGCCATGCAAATGCTTAATAGCCTCTCTTCCTCCATCCATCCATCCCGTACTCTCTTCCTCCCCCTTCAGAATTTTCGGTATTAAAATATCTATATGCATCCCATCCATACATGAACTCATTCCTTTTTTTGTTTGACCTCAAGTCAAGTCCGAGAGACCCATCCATTCGTTACTCATCATCACCCATCCATCCATCCATTATCTACCCGTACCGACCATACCCACGAGTGAAACAGATCTCTACGTGTACCTAGCTATACCCATGAAATACATACGATCTACCATATTTCTATCATTCCAATGGCTTCTCCAACCCCCACAAGTCCACATACATCAACAATGTACTCTATGCATCTCAACGTTTCAACTCCTCTAATCAGCTCTCTTTCCATTTGGTACTCCAATTGGACTCTTCGTTCCACTTCCACTTGGGGTTCTCTTCCCATTAACCTCCAATCCTCTCTTCTCTAATCTCTTCTCCATTTCTCGATTCCTATAAATCTCCTCCAACTTCTGTTCCGGAATTGTCAAACAATTAATTCCCAAGTATTCACAAATACTCGTAACCACCAACCAAGCCCATCTAAAGTAAACCACTAAAGCAAAAATAAAGTATGCTCTTAAATACCATAATTCCACTCCTACACTAACAGCTGGCAAACCAAATCGAGGTAGATTACCAAGAATGGCACCACCAACAAGTGGTGTAAGCATGACTGTCCAGTAAGGAAATGGTTGTCTTGTGAGATGTGCTAGAATGATCTTCGTCGTCATTCTTCCAAAGACAAAACTCATTGTAAGACAGAAAAGTACCAAACGGTTTTCTTCCATAAGTGTTGAATATGGAGAGAAAAGCCAAGCTCCAATACTGAAAGTAAAAACGGCCATAGGAGTCCATTCGAGGAAAACCGGTAAGACAGGTAAGTTATCTCTTCTTCTGGCCTTGATTACGTTTATAACGCAGAAAGGAACATGAATACCGAATAATGAGACAACGAGAATTGGGACCCATAAATCTCTAACGGAATATGAACCAAAGAATTCATGATATCCGAGGAAATAATGGTGACCAACTAAATCCGTAATTCGATGTGTCCAAATCTCGGGTCCATAATAACCACTTAAGATCATAATAGTGCAAGCCAAGATTAATCCCTCAGTTGGTCCATTGAAAATTCCCAAGTATAAAGTATGTGTATGGTATGTTTCCCAGGTTGAAAAGAACATAGGTAAACAAGGAATCAATGCGGTAAAGATTCCAGCTCTAGATGTACCTAGACCCATAGCAGCTGTTTCGCATAGAGATGCGAGTGTGCAATTGAGAGAATCAATTCCGTGGTCAAAGAGTTCACCAAGACCGCTGGATGTTCCTGTTCTTCGAGCTTGTTTTCCATCTACATTGTCCATTGTTGAATACATCCATAATCCGAAGGCGAAACTGTAATATAACCATGATGGTCCCTACAAACCTAATTAGCTTTTGTAATTTTCCTTGCAGATTCGCAGATGAATGGATAGGCAGAGTTCAAACAGTGCAGAAAACGAAAATAGAAGACGTAGGAATAGAGAACTTACAGGTCCCACCAAATCCGGCATGAAAATCTCCAAACAAATAACATTGCTCAGAATGAAAAAGAATCCCAATAATGTGACCATATTTGGTGCCAACCATAATGGTAATAATTCGACGAAGCCATTCCACTATATTGAACACTGTTAGTCTGATTCTTCTTTCTTCTTTATGGGGGCAAGCCCCCAAACCCCCATTGCTCGCTGCGCTCAAGATTATCCTGTATAATTATATGCAGGTTGATGTATGGGAGAAGAGGACGGCTTCAATATCAATATTCCCAATATTTTTTCACTGCTTTTCGGGCCCATCCAACAAGTCCGAAACTCCCATCCTCGAAGCGCTTCAATCGTATATATCTCTTCCGCACTTCATATACCCCATACAACAAATCTGTTCTAGGCATGCGCTAGAAGTCCCCTCCTAACCCCAAGAATTGTAATAAAAGAAAGGCCACCTACATAATGCTTCAAAATGTAATTCGAAATCAAACTCTTATCCACACTCGAATATTTGTACGATTTCAAGTGCACGAGTGCTTCTTCCGACACGCATTCATGCGCTGCTTCTTCTATTTTGTAGTATGTATGTTAGCTTGTATTCTTATGTTTCGAATCTTGCTAATTTTTGGGAGTGAGAGCTCAATCTGCGGAGAAATGCCATTCAATGCCACGCCACAGTGTATCCTCTTCTCCCCTCACCTCCGAGCCCCCCTCCATCTCAAACTCAAACCCCACCCTAAATTCAACAGGAAAAGAAAAGAAGAAGAAAACCACTCACTCCTATTCGGCGCCATACCCAGCCCCATTCCCCTCTCCTTGGGCGTCTTAGGCGTCGTAACCGGCAATGGCAATTCCCCGTCTTCCTCTCGATAACCAATCGCCGACGCCGTGTTCACCGCCAACAACTTATCAATCTTTTCGTGAATTTTCAATCGAGGTGGGCGGAATGCGCTTCCGACCCTCGCGACCTTGGGGTGAGGTTAAGTATTATATATGTGGGTTTTTTAGCGGGTAGAGTAGTGAGATGAGATGAGATATCAGGCTGAATGAATGAGCTACGGGAGAGGCCGATGATATGCGGGAATGGTGTAATGGGTGATGGATTGTGCGATGATGAAATGCGAGTCGTCAATTCGTTGCTAATTGCTCATCATAGATGTTCTCTCGTGTGTCGTATGAATGATGATGTCGAGAGTGCAGTAGTCCGCGAAGTGAAATCGAAATCAATCCAAAAATAGAGGGATGGATCAACAGACGGAAGAAAGTAGAAAAAGTAGAAACCTTCCAGAAACCAAATTAAAACCAAATCTTCACAAGCCAAAAAGTTGGGAAACTAGCTGGCTACTTACCAGGTACTTTATTTCTTTCGTTCCAAGGGGAGAACCGAAGAGAGGAGAGACTAACCCAGATCTACCACATCAAAATTTTAACGTTGTCGGTCGGGGTCAGGGGCTCGAAGCTTCAGGACAAAAGAGGACAGTACAGGAATATTCCAACGCTTCTACTCTCTAATCGGAAGTTCTTCTAGAAGATTTATTCAATCTAATGCCAAGCGACCAGGTGTACAAATGAATTCCACGTCAGCTCTTTTCTTTCTTCTTTCTCCTTCTACCCTTCTACCGCTCTACCGTTCTCTTAGCAAATCAATCGCTTAGGATATATCAAGCGGGAAATACATGTGAAGCGGTAAAGATATAAACAGCAATTCCACTTCATTCATCTCCATATCATATACAACACATATAGACATACATACACACATAATGCACACTATGAAAAAGCATCCATCCATCCATCCATCACTCATATAACATACAACATCTATTTACCAAATAACCAATCCATACCATACCATACCTCCTCTACACTCTACACTCTACACTAGCTACAAGACAATACACATATACATATACATACACACACACGCACACACACGCACACATACACACACATACGTACAACACTTACGAAGCCATTCTTTACACTCCCTCGTAAATCTCCTTAGAAAGTATATAAATATCTAACTTGTAATACCTTGAGAATACCTACCTACACCTACTACTGATTGACATCTTTACCCACTCAACTACTCACTCATGCACCTACAATCTACCTACAATCTACCTACTATCTACTACCTATATCTAAATAATACTCAAGAATTCTCTTTTCTCTTCCTCTTCCTCTTCCTCTTCCTCTTCTTCCTCTCCCTCCTTTCTCTCTTTCACATGTCAATCAATTCCATCATCCACCCTCCACCCAACTATCGGTATCCATCTACCCACTCATCCACCCATCCACTCATCATACCCAGCAACAAACCCATGCCCACCCATCTACCACTCAAATCACCACCACCACCAACACCAAGAACAGAATAGGGGGGGCACGGCTTAAAAAGTCCAAACCACAAACTCCAAACTCCCGTACCAATCCGATCGACCGCCGTTTTCCATCCTCTATCCCGACTACTCTGCTCTACACTAGTCCAGTCCAGTCCAGTCCCGTCTAGTCTAGTCTACATGTTCCCTCCTAGGAAAGTCTGTCGATTCCACACCTGACGAAACCCCCAAGTCAATCCAGTCCAGTCCCGCCAATCACACGATTCAATTCCCAGATGCGAAAATTATTCAGGGACCATGAAATGGGAGTGAATGGATAACGAAATAAATTACTCTAACTATGCGAATAACAAGTTGGTAAATATCATGCATGTGGTTTTTCTTTCTCTCGTCTCATTTACAATACGCGGTACAAAGTACATCACGTAATATTCATGGATGGATAATAACACAACAAAACAAAATAAAATATATTTATTCCATCTACTTTACATTACATTACACTACACTACCTACTCTACACAGTTTCAAATTAAGTCGGAATAGATTGCATCAAAATTACCAAACCAGTCCAACTCAACACTCTCCAAATCGAGTCATGGCCATGGAACAATCAGTATGCTTAAAACTTTTGCTTCTATTTCGTAGCCAGAAGTATAGCTCTTGTTAATCTAAATCAAAAAGATCTAGATCCTTCCTTGCTCCTTTTCTTCATTGCTTTTCAACAATCCCCTTCATTACCACATTAATCCCACCTGAGCTCAGCTATATACTACTTAAGCAAGTAATCTAGCTCCAGCTCTCTCCCTTAAGCTCATCCATGTTTGTATCCAGGATGTCCGACGTTGTAGTATGTATGCGCGAGAAGCAGAAACCAACTCGACGTTCCAAATCCTCAAAAGCAGGAAAGAGGAGGAAGCCAAAAACAAAACGCACACGGAATGATCGCTAAAGTTTCAAAAACTCCCCGAGGTACAAAATTCGAGAATGTTGCGTTTATGCAATGGAGATCATCCATGTCAATATCATGTATCATACGATACAAAATGATATGGCATGATATGAAGCCATATCTCACAAACGACACAAACCGACCCATTAATCCATCTCACCATCCCCATCCATTAAAGAAGCGGTCAATTTACATTACCAAAGCAAACCCCGCAAAAAGGCCGGTAAAGACAACCGCCAAACCATATGATTTTCCAAAATCCATAGTCATCTGAGCACCACTCTTAGGAGTAGATGTTGAAGATGATCCACCCAATCCGGTATATGCAACGGCGTTTGTGCTGGAAGCTCCTGCGGTGCCAGTTGAGCTTTGAGTGGTACTAGAGGTGGTATTGATACGGGTTGGGTTTTGGGCTCCGCATGGATTGTCATCTCGGCATGCTGCTTGACAAATATTTACTTCGCTACAGTTATTGACGCAACTGGTACAGTTATTGACGCAATTGGTGGCGTATTGGGTACAGATGAAGTATGGGAGGGTTAAGGAGTATTCGGATGCGTTTGGAGAGAGACCATTGCCGCAAATGCATGCATAATTAAGGGTGTCCTGATTTTGAGTCAGTCGGATTTACTTTCGGAGGTTGGGGAAGGGAAAAGTAGTGGTGGGAATATATATGCGTGTATATACTTACAGGGTCACAAGTGTTGGTAGTAGTGCTGGAGCTACCGGTTTGCAAGCAAAGCGATGGACATGTTTGTGTTTGTGCTTGACACCAACTTTCTAAGAGTGTGGAGTTAGTGTATTTCTAGATTGCAGAGCCAGAAAATCGGAGGAAAACTTACTACGAGTATTCAAGTCTACACTTTCTGGATCAATGCTATATTGAGCCGTGGCAAAGCTGGCAAGAGCTGTAGCAACGAAAGTTGTGGAGAAACGCATTTTGAAGCACGAGTGTTTGGTGGCGAGTTAAGCTGAGGTAGAAGATTGATATTGAAGTGGAAGCTTTTTGCGTTTGACAATGATGTTTTCGAAGAAACTATGAATGAACATCACAGGTCAGTCGTTCATCTCTCAAGATGGTTCTTCAAGAAATGAGATGTTGCTCAAGTTTAAAAGTGGTGGCGGGAGTGTTTTCGTTCGCTAGATTGGAATGTAACGAGGAATCAATGAATGTTTATTTATTTACCTTGCAGAGAATTGGATGCGAGGTATGGTATGTGAGAAGACAGGTGAACGAACGAATTCTTGATATTCAATGTTACAAAAGCAAAGCGAATGTGATTTCGAGAGGAGGATGAGTCGAATCAAAAGGAGTACGGTAGATAGATGGAAGATAGAGAAGGAGAAGGAGAAGGAGGAGAAAGAGGAGAAGATCGATGTTTAATAAAATGCATTCAATATCGAAATTGGCCGAGTGCTCGCTCATCTGTATCTGGTGAGCCCATTGATCCCCTCAACCCCAACGCCAACCCCAACTCATCCAAAAGCGCCTCCGTCTGCACCAAGATGGAGCTAGTATGGGATGCCCCGGAGTGGGAATTAAGCTTGATTTAGGTTGGTTTAGGTTAGTTTGGGTAGCAACCCTACATGGGAACCTATAAAATGCATGAATTTGGATCCATTTTGGGAAATGCTGTGAAATGCTGTGAAATGCTATGAAATGCTATGAAATACTATCAAAATGCGGTTCCAAAAAAGAATACTGTAGAAATGCTAATAAATCCTACCAAACACCGTGGAAATCCTAATCGATATCCTCTGAGCCATCAAGACATGTCTTCGCTAGCGTGCATTCATCGGCGGTATGGAGGATGCAGGTAACTGAATTGAGAATAGTTCCGATGGCTTCCCCCGAGATAGTTAAGGTTACGATGTAGATGCACAACTTTTCTTTCCGAAGGTTTCTATCTATGTTAAGAATTGGATTTTGTGATGGATGGATGGGTGGATGGATGGGTGGATGGATGGATCGGTGACTTTTACTTGGGATCCTACTAGGTAAAATACTACATCGTTATATACGCATATACGCATATACACACATACACACATACACCACTTGGTATTTGATGATTGAGAGAGAGCAGATATGCTAGGTGATGTGTGGATGTGTATATATGTATGTATGTATATATGTGTGTATATTCATATACACCTCGTATCGACTAGACTAAAACAACAAACCTGTGCATGAACGAGGTATTAGGTAGCTATTGCCATTGAGATGATTCGCCTCTCTTGATCACATCTCATGGCATTCTCATCACTTCTTCCTCTTTCCCCTCTCCCCCATTCTTCATCGTATATACAGCACACAGGAAGCGCTTGATTCGTTTATTTATACGCATAGGTTGGCATTCGAGTAGGTAGATGGAAAGATATCTACGGAATATCTATGTGTATACTCATCCTACTCCTATTACCTCGATCTACACCTAGGTATCAAATGACCGCGTGCCCAGGTATTTGTTGATCTTCATCTGTGTGAATGTGAGTGGGATACTCCTAGAGAAAATACATCCGTTCGTTCATTCATCCGTTCGTTCATCCGTTCGTTCATTCATTCATCCGTTCGTTGATCTTCATTCATCGGACTTCCTCCAGCCACCCTTCCTACCCTTTATCCTTTATCCCGAGATTCCGCTACTGTACGAACAAAGTATCCAGTTGATCATTATGTTGTACGCATAACATCCTTGTCCTGCATCTTTCTTCGCCCGTACTTCGTAACGTCTCGAGAATGGATACCTACTAGTATAGTCGTACTTCGGAGTAACCTGGGCTCCCTGGGATATCAAATCGCTCAGAGCGGCTCCACACACACACACACCGACGCTAAAATCACACCTCAAGCTTCTCCTCACTTGGGACTTGGAACTCGGAACTCTGTCTGGGTTCTCTGTGCAGTATCTGTCAGACCAGACAACCCATCTGGTGCTATGTTATGATATTAGGAATGTTGAAGACGGACGGACGGACTGACTGACGGACTGACTGACGGACTGACTGACGGACAGTTTGGTTCAACAAAGTAACGGTTGGGCCAGATGTCTTGTCTCGGGTGGATTTTCTTCTTCTTGTTTTATCGTTCATGAAGCTGTGTTGATATTATTCGTATGTTTCGTATTTATCGATAAGAAGATTATATATCTATCGTATCTGAAGCATATCGGTGATGAAGAATTGCGAATCAAAGCCCTTGGGTATCACCCCTCCATTCATCTGATACTCATAACATAATAATACCCCAATCATCAACATCTTCTCCTTTCTAGCATCGCCGCAAATCAACAATACATATCTAAACTGTTGACTGTTGACTGTTGACTGTTGACTGACCTGTCTCGCCAAGTGTTCTTTGAGCAGTAAACTTCCTTCTCTACTTCGTTGCCTCGTTGCCTCTGTTTCTCACAATTTTAAAGTTGGGTTGGGGAAACAAGGATCCAGCCGTAACATGATCGTCTCTCGGCTCCTTTCACTCAGAACTAAGAACACTGGTCTGGTCGGGTCAGCCTAGGAAAAACCTCCAGCATATTTTTTAAACTCATTCTCAGTCAACCATCATTCTTTGTCCACTTTGACCACTCGTATTATTCAATCTTTGCTTCCACCACAGTGATACAAGCATAAGTAAAGCGGGAACGCACAGAGAGGCCCAGCCATTTCGATATTGATGGATGGAGTCCATTACTCCTCCTCACTCTAGCAATGGCAATCCATTAACTAATCCTAATGCTAATTCTGATACCTCACCAGCCTCCTCTACTAAACCTTCGAATCAAATCATCATCAACACATCTCCTCCAGCCGCACCAAACTCAGATCCAGATGAGAACGAATCTCCCATAACCTCTCCAACTATCGCCTCGCCCAGTTCGACAATCTCCCCTCCTTACTGGCAACAATCGCACACACGCTCCATTTCTCACGTCTCGATAGATTCGATTCATCCGAGCGGGATAACTCTGCAGGACAATACCGCAGATGGAGATGAGGACGATGCAAATATAAATGGGAGGGGGAAAAATGAAGCTTGTTGGGCGAGGAGTGTAGTGATTGAAGATTATGTCGTTGTGAATGGAAGTGGAATTGGAGGGATAGGAGGGATTGCGGGGAAGGGACTAGGGATTGGAGGGGGAATTGGTGCATTTGTGGTGTGGAATGTGAAGGTTGATACTTTGGAGGTATGTGTGCTTTCTCTCTCCTTTTCTTATCTCGACATCATTTTTTGTTCAACTCCGAACTTGTGGCAAAACAACGTCGATGAGTATTGTGATGTATACTAATAGGGATATGGAAACAGGGAACTCCAATAATAATCCGCAAACGGTACAGCGAATTTGCAGATCTACGATCGAAACTTCTTCGCACATTCCCTAATTCGGCGGGTACAATACCAGAGTTGCCGAGGAAAAGTGTTATATCGAAGTTTCGACCAAAGTTTTTGGAAAATAGGAGGAGTGGTTTACAATATTTTCTCAAGTGAGTGGTGTCTTTTGTCTATTCTTAACCATGGGGAGAATGTGTGAAGGAGAAGAGGGTGGGACTATATGGGAAGAGATTGAAAGACACATCAGTTCAACCGGCTAACAATGAGAAACCATAGTTGTATATTACTCAATCCCGAATTCACGAGTTCACCTGTGCTGAAGGAATTCCTATTTTCTTGAGGCGTGCCTGAAATAGGAGTTAACTAACAAGGACAGAACAGAACAAAATAATGACATCTTACGTTGAGAGGGGGAGGGACGTTTAGCTTGATTTGGGTACACGTAATCAGCCTTTTTGGCTATTGATATGCATTGGATATCATATATGAGCGAGGAAGTTATAGCTGTACATGCTTTTCTTAAGTACATACCTATTTAGTTTTTAGTTATCTAATGAAATGGAGGACGTTGATACCCAGTTTTACTTGGGGAAGATGGGGTGGCCCATACAGAAGGGAGTCTGCTATGAAGCGTAGAGGATAGTATGCCTCTCTGTATTTCATGATAACTGTAGAGAACAAAGGATTTAGTTCGTATTCCCGATATGATCCGTAATGGGAGTCGTTGAGGGTTCACTGGGGGCAGAGTCGAGTAGCTGATCTCAACGCTCAACGCTCATCTAGATATTTATTCATTGGCATCTGAAATCTCATCCATCGCATACCTACCTGCCTAAGTAGACACATCTAGATCTGTATGTCTAGATAGACTTCCCTTCCTGCCCTCTCACTTTGGTGCGCAAACGGGATCTAGATATGGTATGATATAGATGATTTGGTATGGTATGCATGGTATAGATGGTATCTATTCTATGGAAAATAGTCTCTATATTTGTGTGTATATGTGTGTATCAACAAGCATTACAATTCTATCTCTAATCCTTCGTTGGACCATTATATAGAGTATAGTACTCGCCTACCTATCTAATTACTCCCGTCTTAACTCGACTCTTGATTTTGAAGATGAATGGATGAATGAATGATATATATAACTACCAACTAATATAATTATAATCTAAAATTCCTGTACGATAAACTAATTAGCGGGAATATAAATATATATGTATATGTACTAATTATAGACTCTCTCTCTCTCATACAATACGAAAAAAACCGACACACTCAAAAGATATTCCCTTTTTCAAATTATATATCAAATCAATCTATCAATATATACACAAAAAAATGATAAGTAGAAGAGAAAAGTATTCAATTTATCATCTGTCAAGTTTTTATAATGTTAAATACACCATTGATGATTTTTAAAAGAACTCAAATGTAAGTATTTTTAACAGTTTCTTGGATTTGAAATGACTTGGTGGACTGGTTGCTTCGTACTGCGTGTTGTGTCTCTATATTATCTATCTTGTCTTGTCTTGTCTTATCTCATCGAATCTCAAAAGGGATGGAAGACCTACCCCACATTCCGTGTTAACGTCACTCGCGTCACGTCATCTCGGCTCGGCTTTGGTGCGCAGAATTAAACTACTGAACTACCTATTCAACGATTAATTACCCTCTTCTATTTACAGAGTACCCCTCCCCTTCCTCCCTCCCTCCCTCCCTCTTACATCTCGATTGAGACACTTCGTTCATATTCACAATACGCAATTCATAATTCATAATTCACACCCCATCTGTCTACATCCATACTCATTCCCCCCGCTCGACAGACAAAGAGAAAAGAAAAGAAAAGAAATCATGGCTCTCCCTCCCAAATTCGCAGGTCAGAGATTCGTGGCTGCGACGGAGGGCATCTCCGCACAGGCTTTGCATTCGCTGGAGTTGTATTTGGATCTTCTTGGGGAGGGGGAGGTTTGTTTGCTTGGTGGGAGTTAGAGGGAGAGGGGAGATGGGTGATGGATGATGGATGGGCTTGGGTTTGGGGTTGAGGTTGAGATTGAGATTGTGCATCACTTTTACGAGTGGATTGGAGCTGGGTTTGGTTGCATTGAACGGAGATGAGTCTTGTTGATACTTTCAACTCTCTACTCCATGTTTTTCCCGTCTTCTCGAAGGCTCATTTCATTCTTTGCACTATCCATTGGTTCTATATCTGCCTGTGGCTATGATGGCTTCTATGGGGCTGTCTGCTCAATTGTGCTTTTAACTGCTTGTGGGCAGTCGATTTATCCAGTGGTGAATCACTTGCGTTGGTCATGGTCAGGGATTTAAATCGAGATGTTGTAGGTCATCTCTGTGGATGAAGTTCTACTCATCGATCACTCTTATATCGGATTTCTCTTTTACACTCTCTATCTGTTTTTCTATTCTCCACCTTCTCTCTTCATGGCCTTCTACTTTAATACTTCTCTCACACCAAAACCCTAATTCCAAACTAACTCTTCTCCTCACTATAGTTCTCGGCCAAAATGTTCAACACTGTCTATACTTCTGTAATTCCCTTGATCAAACAAAAATATGCATCAAAAGTCCAAATTATCTTTCGTCAACAAATTCAACCATGGCATCCAAGTAGTACTTTAGTTCACGAAGCCGGTGTCGCTGGTATGCTTTCTCTTTTCACCTCTCCCAAATCCACCTTTCCATAACTAATCCATTCCATCTAGTCCTAACCCTTGCACCTCAAAAATTCTATCCTTTCTCTGCCTCTCTCTTCAAACAACAAAAGGATTTCTTCGACACAAACGTCGTTAATGAAACACGTAATGCAACATACAAACGTCTCGCGAAGATAGGAGGAGAAGTAGGAATCGATGAAGAGAAAATGTACGACCTGCTTAAGATTGATGATAAGCCAGGTCCAGATGGAAGTATGAATTCCGGAAATGGGGTTACCAATCAACTCAAGGTGTTGGTTAAGATGAATAGATTGGTGGGGATTCATGTTACACCCACGGTTGTTGTGAGTATTTTTTTTTTTTGGCTGTGTTCTTGAAGTGGGGGATGGTTTTGTGTTTGAAAACGGGGAAGAGAGGGGATATTGAATAAAACGTACTGATTTGATTTTAGTTTGATGGAGTTGTGGAAAATTCAATCAGTAGCTCCTTCACTGCTGATCAATGGGAAGAATGGTTGGACAAGAACGTCGCATGAGAAAATTGTATGATTTCCCCAGACAGTCGAGCATCCTGCAGCTCGAATTCGGATACTGGGGTTATGGAAATTGCGGGGTAGACGAAATTGAAATAGTGCATGGCTGAGAGTAGCTTGAATTCTTGGAGGCTCAAGGGTAATATCTTGATCTTTCTTGCTAAGAAGTAATCCAAACATCCTGTTATTATGGTTGATTTCTTGTGGTTTTATTATATGGACAGAGGTCAAATTGCAGGTAATAGTAATAGTGATCCCTGGTGATTGCACAATAGCTAGCGAGAAACTGCTAACGATGAGAAAAGCATTTCTTGTCACCTGCTCTATGGATTTATCATTTAAAATACATCTATTGCCTAACCTTTGTGATGTTACGAGTGTTTTTGTTGAAACTGGTGATTTATGTATCCATATTTACATATATATGTGTGTGTGTACCTCAGCCGGATGGAATGGAATGGTATGGTATGAATATCTCATCTCGTTGTGTGCATTGTGCAATTGCCATATCAGCTTGGTAGTTAAAAGAAATACGTGTATGCATATGTATATGTATATATCAGGCTTCATGTAGCAAGGCGAGGTTTTGGTAGGAGGTATATACATACATGTATACATATGTTTGTGTGTAGAGATACCCATGGCCATACCCATACCACACATACATCGTCACTCATGAAAATCAAAGCAATCTAAAGTTTCCTCAGATTGGGAATTGAGTATTGAGAAATCGGGGAAAGTATGAAGGGAAATTTAGGCAAGGCGTGGGAGATAGTGCGATTTGGTGTGGGATGGATGGGTGGTGGTGTATGCGAAGGAGATCGGAGAGGATGGGGGGAGAAAGAGATAGTTGGGATTTTTGAGGATAAGTTTGGTAGAATGAGCAGATAGTATGGGCAGATAGTGAGATGGGACGGAGGGAAGGGGGGTCTTTTTTGGTAAGATTTTGGGTGTGTGGAATTTGAGAGGGTGTACTTGTACTGCACGAGCTTACACTTTGGCAATGTAGTCATATAGATATGATCTCAGGAATTGGATGGTACCGTCAGAGATCTAGATTGGCATTGTTTTTGGGGTCAGAGATGTTATGGAATATATACTTCTCGTTTGGAATTCTCGACTAGATTCTTGAACAGATTCTTGAATATGTCGAGTGAGAGTGGGCAGTAGAGACACAAGATGTAAGCTTACATCTATCTCCATATTCCTGCAGTGTGCTGCGGACAGATACTACGCATTCTTGTCATGTGAATATGTTGCAGCTCACTGGAGATTGTATTCTTAGGTTTCTTAGGGTTTTTAGTAGGAATTTGTGAGGGAGACCTCTTGTAGATCTATCTTTCAATGATCTATCACACTACATTACCGGTTTCCAAAACTCCGGCGGGATCTCGGTGATAGTATATAGCACTTCCTCCAACGCGATACTCTATAAAGCGGAAAAAGGTACTCCCGAACAATTTCTGAGCATTCGGCTTCGATG
This sequence comes from Botryotinia calthae, assembly GCA_004379285.1. Taxonomy (NCBI): domain Eukaryota; kingdom Fungi; phylum Ascomycota; class Leotiomycetes; order Helotiales; family Sclerotiniaceae; genus Botryotinia; species Botryotinia calthae. The sequence goes on along the minus strand of PHWZ01000282.1, from coordinate 30,734 downwards.
ATTGAGATGTGAACTTTCATGTATCAAATCAATCCTCGATTTCTGATACAACAAATCAAATCAGATCAAATCCAATCCAATCCAGGAAGGCGATGAAAACTCGAGAAATTCGCTATATATATAACATAATGGAAATGGAAATATCATCCACTCGGATACTCACCACTTGAAAAGCAACGATAGCACGAGAAATCACCGCCTCATTCGAGGCTTTTTTTTTGAGGTCGTTCGTCTCATGATTACCCAGGATTTCATGCAGGTTTGAAATAAGGCCGGGGCTGTTTGTTTATTCTGCGGCGCGGTATAGATTACACCAGGTGGAGAGAATGAGGATGATAAATTGATGCAAGCTTGGAAGTTGGGGAGATGGGGGGTGCTTGATATATGATAATGATAGTTAGTATATTTGCATGATGAATTATACTATATGACTAGAGTAGATGAGATAAATAGAACCGGCTGTTCCAAGAAGTAAAGGAGGTTGCAAATTATTGTGTTCGTGAATCCGAGGAGGAATAGTTGTTGATGTAATATGTTGAGTTCGTGAGTTTATATCCATATTAAGGTATGATTCTAAAGACATTCACGTTTGAAAGATCACATCATTTGTTGGTGGTTGTTGGTAGTCATCGTGAAAACGTGGTAAGGTAGTATTTTTGGAATTCAGCATCAACCAGATTAGGAAATTCGTATTTTAGTACACACGATGATTGGAGAGCTAATTAATCATCATTCTTTAATCAGATTCGCTTACAATACTTATCTATACATACAAGCTTAATTTAGTCCTGATCTTCACTGCTAGATTGCTTTCGAGATTGCTTCAAATCTTATCCACCCCTTCATCAAATTTCGCTTCTTTTCTCCAGTAATTCGTTGTCAAGACTCAAGACGAAAGATGTGAAAGGAAATTTATGCTAAAGATCCACAACTTTTCAGGCAAGATCCCTTTCGTGTTTCATGTTCGTGATACTTTTTTTCCTATGCGTCTTCAATTTCAAGTAGAGCGCGCTTAACGTTATACCAAAGAACTCGTAGTCAAATCCTCCTGGTAGACAAAAATACTTTGTTTTCATTGTATGCCGCGAAATATGGGATCTCATTTTCATAACTTCCTGGAATTTCTTTAACCGCCATGCTTTTCTTCAAGTCGGCGACCAGATTTGGCTCGGATCTTTCATGGGATCCATGTTGATTTTCATGTCCATTCAAGGGATTATGGGGGGTTCAACCTACCATGTTGGGGAAAACGGAAAATAAATCTGAGGGGGCCAGGTATATGAGACCCATATAAATCCCCCACGTATAATCCCTAGGTTGGTTTGTACTCACGTTTTGTTGACTCCTTCAGCTATTCCTAAACTCAGCTATTCCTTGGGATTTGGTTGATACTTTTTTTCTCGTGCTCTTCATTCATTCTCTTGCTTTTTACAATCATTTACGTCCATAGTCCAAGAACCATTTGATGTTCAAGTCTTTTCTTGAATTGGTGAGCTCGGAAGCTGGTTTATCAGATCAAATCTTTCGAGACCTTTTCACTTTGTATCTATCCTATTAGATATCCACCTCTTGGTTGATCTCGATCTGTGCCACGCTCATATCATCCTTGCTTCCCATCATTAACTTTTTGGATTCTTCCCCCCAATAATATTGGCACATCACTATATTCTTTACACAAATAATGCCTTCACGAATATCAATAAGAAAACAATTCTTATTGTTTTGTTCATTTTCTTTACCTTTATTAGTATCAGCTGCAACAACAGATACGCCGACAACATGTTATGTTATAAATGGACAACATAATGCCAATGCAGGATATAGATGTAATAATTCAACAACAGGTCATAGCTCCTGTTGCGCAGCTGGTGCTATATGTTTTTCAAATGGTGTTTGTCAACAAGCAAATGGAAATGTTCAGGATTATTTAAGAGTTGGATGTACAGATCCTACATGGAAAGATCCAGCTTGTTTGAATCAGTGTACTAGTTGTAAGTTCCTCAGATCACGTTGATGAGCTGTAAATACTGACCAATCCTCAGATGCTAGAAGCTCAACTGCTGGTATAAGATTTTGTAATGGAGCTATAACATCAACAACAGAATAGTATGTTCTACCAATCAAACAAGTTTGGATTATTCGATACTGACCCAAGAAAGTTGCTGTGATACTGGCGCCTATGGTGTAGGGAGTTTCGCCTGTTGCGATAGTGACACAGATATATTTAACATCTCGCCCGTAGCCAAACTTCTCGCTCAAGTTCCCCTCGACTACACCTCATCGTCCTCATCATCCTCGTCATCTACATCCTCTGCATCTTCCGCATCTTCCGCAACCACTTCATCGGTATCAACAACTACCACTTCCAGTTCAACCACAGCAGCAACCTCCGATTCGGCCGCCTCCCAAACATCCACTGCTTCTGTCCCCTCCTCAACCTCATCATCTCTCTCTTCTAATCACGCTGTCGCCATCGGCGCCGGTATCGCTATTCCCTGTGGTATTCTTGCTATCGCTGCTCTTGGGTGGCTTTTATGGAGAAAAAGACGTGCGTCAAAGCAACAGGCCAATCAACTTCCTAATGATGAAGCGGGAGCTCCCGGTCAAGGATATCAAGATCCAAATCAGAATTCACAAGGATATCAGCCTACAGAAGGAGCTTATATGCAAAACCAACACGGAATGACTGGACATGGAGAGTTTAGTCCGAGTGAAATTGGAACGGGGTATCCAAGAGGAAATTTGGGAGAGGCGGGGGGAATTGGGATGGCGGATAAGAAGGGTTATTATGCACCGCAGCCGAGCGAGATGGAACAGCCGAGAGCGGTGCATGAGATGGATGGGGGACATTTCAGGAGGTAATGATATGAGGGAGTGGAATTCAGGCTTAAGGTCAAAGTTCAGGTTTTGGGTTTAGAAAGTTTATGATTAATTCAGGAGCGGCATGTGCGGGGTATATTCCGAGGACAAACAATTCGATTCGACGCTGAAACCTGGAGGGAGCTGTGATGTTCACAGGTCGTCATTATTCGACAAGGCACGTGTACTCAAATATCACTCGCCAAACGGATACGTCAAGCTCGGAATTCCCACATACTCGCACGTTTGTACATATTTTAGCGCGCTTCTTGTTATTTTACGATTTTAGGCGATGCGCTAAGCGGCATTATACCTTTTTGCAGCGGCTTTTATGATGGGAAAGAAAGAAGGGTTTATGATTATTTATTGTTGTAACTTTGTTTGTATTCATGGGGATGATGGATTGGTAAATAAGAATTCAACTATTACATTGTTACTTTGAGGAAGAAACTTTTGGTCAGTGATGACCTATCTGTCTGATTTGGTGTTTGGAGGTTTTCTAGGTGGGGATATCGATTGAATGAATGATATTTTATTATAGGGGGCTAGGGGAGAGCAAAAAGGAGTAAGTATCTAGGTGAGTAGATTTTTGGGGTTAGAGTGGGAAGTATAAATTGATACCGAATATTGTAAAAATCTTTCTCCATATTATGTTTTTGAGAATTTCTCAGAAGGAAGTCAAGGTTCCGATCAGAGTTCGTCTAGGACTGTACGCTAGAATATGGTAATCAAGGATAGTTTCCTCTTTCACAAGTGGCAGAGCGGAATGATTTTTCGCTGTTTTCAGAGGAGTATTTGTATTTATGTAGATCGTTATACTGTTGCTATTTTTCTATTTGTTGTTTTGGGGTTTGTGGAGGTTTTCACCGTCAATATGGCAGCGTTATTATTACTTATCCGTTACTGTAGTATTCACTTAACTCACACTCTTATGATCCTGTTTTGTCTCGATCCAACTCGTCCGACTCGATTGGAAATATTCCATCCTACACTAAGAGAGGAAGAGATACGTGCGAGATGTTTCTTGATGCTCGGATACATATTTCGAAGATACTAGATCCTAATGCCCGGGGGTAATTATGATATATTGTTGATTAAGGAGACGAGATTGATGAGAGTGCGTTGGGGAGGATATAAACTCATCATCTCTCGCAATGATCTTCGCAAATACGAACTCCCATCACCTCCTAGTTTCATATGGGGGGTGGGGTATCTGCAGGCCGGAGAGAGAAGTTTAATATACTATCTACCTAAACGGAAAATTAGAGCAATGAAGTTCAAAGAGGTAACATTTAGAGTACTAGGCGTTAAGTTTCAAATGCCTTTAATTTGATTTGCGTTTCGTTGTCATATGATGATCAATCTCGTTAATTTTCGATTCAGCTTCGCTGTCGTTAACTTTAATCACTGTCGTTGAATTTTTAAGTAAAAGGGTTTTATTGTATTGACATCTTTCCAGGAGTATTTCATGAATCAGTATCTACGGAACTAACAAGTGAAATCTTAGATTTGTTCGTTTTCGAATTATGGAACTGGATGTGAAGTATATATAGCTCGGCGGGTGAATATGAGAAAGACTCTTTTGATGGAGTTACGTTACAGCAACCGCAGAGTTCAAAACACATCAACTGTTATGCTTTGAGGAACTACATCAGCTTGTATATTTCTCAGTATGAAATTCAGGTTTCTTATATATCTACGCAAGCGTGTAAAAGAGACACGTCCCGTGATTGATATACGAAAGGGTGAAAATAGGGCAGGGTGTAAAAGCGTGACCGCTAGTGATAGAGTTTTGTAGATACTTTGATAGGGTCAGGTGGATGTTGATTTTTCAGACTATATAATATAATGATGGTAAGGAAATGAGTGTGCAGAAATGAAGAGCCAATGGGCAACAATCTTCACTATGTCAAATATGATCACCGAACAAAAGGAAGGTTTATTGATATAGAGTATGATGCTGGGCTTAGGTTTGTCCACAGAGTGATATTTGAGAGAGAAGCCAAGAACAATCTTATAGTGAGAATGACGGTGGGAAATACTAACAATAATGAGTTAAAATAACGAAGTCAGGGGTCTTTGGGTAACGATAGTGCGAAAGTGACAATATTGAGGTTCGTCCGTCCTTTCGAATAGGCGCATGTAATCATATCAAAGACCTAAAGAGACCTTCGAAAATTTCATTTTCAAGGTCAGCACTTATCAGAGTGTAGAGTCTGAGTTCTTTTGGAACAACTTTAAGATAGTTTGTCATACTGACTTTAGAACCAAGACGGGATTAAATAGTTACTTAAATTGTGGCAAACAAGGTGTGACGAGCGAACCATCGTCTGATTGTGGAAGTTCTGAAGGGACGCATGGAGAAGTTATCTGATTATAATGAGATAAGATTTACAATAGCTCTGTCCTATATCAAACGATATATATATTTCTCGGCTATATAAGAGGGAAGACTCTTGGGAGAATGATAGACTAACATATGCAAATTGAATACAGAAATTGAAACAGGAGGTGAGGAGGTAGTAAGAACTATTAACATCCGCTAAGTAATCAAAGACGGAAGAGCTTTGTATTTCAAGGCTGGTGTAGGAAGATAATTTTACAAGAATATGCAACTAGAATGGCAGTCAAAAACGAATGTATGTGAATGAATTGATAACACAAATAGAAGTTTTAGTGACAGAATTGAGTATCATGATAGAGGAAACGAAAAAATAATACATTCATCAACTTCATGTTACATGTTAACGATCCTACCAATGAAGCCCAGTAACAATAGACAAAAGCCTAAAGTCTTCCATTCCTTTGTTACATTCACTCTTGCTGACTTTCTGTCGACATGGTTTCACAGACAATCATCTACTAGATATAACAAAGTGTCGGTATTTCCACATATAAACCATCTAGCACAAACTAGGGTAAAAGCAACCGTTGCTCTATATTCTCCTCATATACATAAGCTTATTAATTCCACATACATTACTGCTCTTCTCGAGAATGTAACATCCCACAAACGATTCACCTAGAATGTAATAAATCGTCCAGAAATCTCTCAATGCCATAGTTTAGGTGTAGTTCTCCAGCAGTATGTCGATCAAAGGCTTGTGTGACATCTCAATACGAAAACACATAACATAACGAGTACCAAGCTCACAGCTTAATGATGAGAATCTGGGCTGAAATATGAGAATTAATCATGATGATCAATCTAGATAGTTGATACGTATGTTGATCAATCACCATAATGAGAAGATCCTTTCGACAACGAGAATCGGGCTCGAACCGTGATCAGACGGCCACAGAAAACTTTTATATCTTTTGACACTCTCACTGAGTCTTGAGTACTAATTACACACCTTTCTCGCTAATACTGACCTTCGGGGTTTAACACTAATAGAATGGTATCTATCTCCTTTTAAATTGTTCTTTTTTATTCACATCTCGGAAAATCTTAGTAATACCAGCCCCCGCCCCTCCCCCTCTTCTCCTCCCTTTCTGCGCGTTTTTACTGTAATACGCCATGATATACTGAATCACAAGCCTGTTCAAACTTTTTGGTCTGATCAAGTTATTATTCATAGTGTATATTAACTACTCCGCTCGCGAAAAAACAAAGCATAAAGAAATCCGACAGAGTGTTCCAGGCGCTCAAGGGATTCAAGGATGATGGAGTTCTCAGAACGAGAATCTCTATTCGACATACACAGTGCAATGAAGGAGGAGCGAAGGTAAATTGAAAAGATGGAGAAGCTATTGATGAGTTGAATACTCGTAGAATGAATAGGAAAAACAGGATTAAAAGTTGTGACAGAGGCAAGTATGACGACAACAACAAACTTGTATGTATTCTTTCGGTAGAGAAGACTCTCTCATAGTAATAAATAATATGAAATTCATAAATGAAGTAAACCGTAGTGTAATCCTCCAGTTCTCCCCCCATATTCATTGAAGCTTTTTAACCTCGACAGACCAAATACCGTAGGTAGGTCAACACGACCAGATCTATCCACCACCTGACACAAGCTTGACAAGAACAATTCTAAATCTAAATATCCAGAAGACTTAGAGCAAGGAGCTTATATACCTCGACAATGGAAAAGTCGCTTTATCAAGGTTTCCAAAATAGCAAACCTTACTATCATTCCACTTTGATGCTCGTCCACTTTCTACGCATCTTCAAATACCACATGTTTCTTGTCTACATATTCTCATCTTTTACACATGGGACTTACCCATCGTATAAATTTCCCTTTTTAAAAATAGCATGTAAGGTACGAACAATCTCTGGTGATTACTTTAAGAAAATAGTGATGCGGCACTAGAATTCTAACCAATCCAAATTTTGCTTCACCGATGAGACGGAGAGATAATGTAGAGTTTACGTCGAGAGGATAAAAGCAGTTACGTTCTTACTTCTTGAGGGTTGCGTAGAATTTAGAGATGGTAAACACGGTGACAGCAATAAAAGATGTAACAATTAATAGAAAAGTAATAAAACAAGTCATCAAGAAAATGACAACCAATCCTCCTAAACAACAAACCCAACTCGCATCCACCGCACTCTCTCCTCAACTAATATAGAGATCTGACCTCATACAAATCATCTACTGATCCCCAGAAGAATGGTTTTTATAAGAGTGGGTAATGAGTTGTATTATGCTAGAAAGGTAAGCTCTAGAGGACCTTTTATACCCCTCTCGGCTAACCAGTATGGATAAAAACCACCATCTCACCCTCACACAAACAAATTACATTCTCTCTCAACCCAACCCAACCCAACACCTCCTCTCTCTTTCCACCATTAAGAGAACATTTTCTTCTTCTTCTTTTTTCTTTCATACAGTGATATAATATAGTATGCGAAGAAGGAAGTACAACGACATAAAAAGAAGAGAGGGAAGTGACAAAAGTAATAAAAATGGCAGTGAGAGTGACAGTGATAGTGATGAGGAATCAAGTAATCGTCAGCACAGCAATAATAATACCCGAAAATTCAGGCACTACTGCTATCATTCCACATGAGCACGCCGACCGCCCACATCACCATCACCAAAGCCCCCTCCCCCTCCCCCAAGTCCATCCATCTATCCACTTAGAAACTCCAGCCCTACTCTTAACCCCAACCCTAACTCCAGCCCTCAAACACCCTTCCCAATTTCCATAATCTTAGCACAATTCATCTTTACGACCCGATATAAAATCAAAATGATAAAATACTTACTAAAAATTTCTTAGATAGTAGTATCTGCATTAGCACCAGCAGCCTCGCTCAACGACCTGGGACAAAGAAGGATGTGAGAAGCTATCTCCATTTTTACCTCACTTCTGGGATGGCATTACATTCCTTTTCACAGATGGACAGACAAACAGACACAAAAGTGATTAGAATCGGCAATGGACTGCATCGCACAAAAACACAAACATCTATAAAATCATCGATTGTTGCTCATTCATCCTATCTCCATCATATCTTATTTCATCCCTTAACCCAACAACCACCCAAGAAACTTTTATACCCTACTACTCATATGTACTGTACAAAGGTCCCCTCCATCCCCTATGACTTTTCGACACCATTAAAACATATCTCCCCTCCATCCTCCAAAACTTATTTTAATCAAAAAAATTCCTTCGAGGAAGCTCGCTTATAAAAGTCTTCACTCCTGTCTTGTACTGAAAAAAATAGATGATATATCCATTTCCTTCATACCTTTTCACATCTCTCCCCAGCAAAAGTTGGTCAATTGACCTGCCTCAAACGCCACATCGCACTTCTCGCACCCATCATTAAGGTTCAAGTCAATCGACTGTATATGTATGAACGTTTTACTCCCAGCCAGTCCCAAAATGCCATTTGCAATGCCAAGGAAGAAAGAAGTCAAGTTAAAAGGTACATAAGAAGCGAGTATCTTACTCGTTGGTACAAGAGATAGAAAACAAAGGAAATAATAAAAGAGATCTAATGAGAGTGACCATCATGGTCTGAATGGTCATGTTGAGGCTCTACTGCCTGTGTCGAACAACATCCCTTTCCCTTGCAATTATCGACACATTCGAGTAAACATGAATCATCATCCTCCATCCCACATTTGGTTTGAACTTGACCATCTAATCCGACTGAACCATTAAAGATATGGTCATGATCTTTATCAAGGCAAAATTCTGGTTGAAGAGTTGCGCTGTGGATACCATGGCCGTGTAAGCATTCTCGAATCTCCTTGGCCAACTGCATGTATTTCTCTCCGCCATCTTCCCCTATTGGGAAGGCAACTTGTATATGCATAGATGCAACAAGTTGGGAGTCGCTAAGTTGCCAAATGTGGACATGATGACAACCCTTCACAGCGTCGAAGTTCTCAATGTCTTCTTTGATAAGTGCGACGTCAATCGAATCCGGTGTAGCTTGTAGTAAAATTTGAGCGGTAGCCTTGGTTAACGGAATGCAAGATCGAAGAATAATGATGGTAATGAAAAGTGATACAGCAGGATCAGCATATAAACGACCAGGCCAGTTAGTCAGCCAGATAATCAAAGCAGTGACAATAACTCCAACATTTCCGAGAGCATCACCAATAACGTGAAGGATCATAGCATTCATTCCCATATCATCATGATTGTGACCATGGCCACCAGACTTCTTCTTGGACTTGTTGTTGTGATTATGCGCCGCATGCTTAGATTGACGACTCGAGCGATGTTCATGATGATGGCCTTCGTCGTTGTGATCATGGCTATGAGCATGAGTATCTGCGTGATGGTCGTGATCATGCGAAAGGAGAGGACTATTTTCGGTTGGTGCTGGGCCAGAATGGGCATGGGTGTCGTCATCTGGGTCACTGGAATCCTCGCTTTCGATTCCATCCAATTGTGTCTTGCTTGCAGCGATGATATCTTGTCGAAAGCTTGCGGGGTGAATGCTTAGGTTGTCCAAACTAGAGAATTGAGACTTGCTCGTTCGTCTTCGATGAGTGTGTTGTTTGGAACTTCTGCTGGGCGATCTAGTCATGATACTGCTGCTATCGCGAGCTGTCGAGGCATCTTCATCAGGCTTGGTAAATTGCACTTGTCGTTTGGCGGTAGCTTTTGCTACAACAGCTTCGGGGAAAACTTCGCCTGCATTTCCACTTTCTTCGTCGACCTCATCCCTATACGTTCCGTAGTTGCTTTCGTGAGCATGACTATGACTGTGACTGTGCGCATGTCCTTCTTCCGCATCGGCGATTTCATCATGAGAATGTCCATCTCCTGGGCCATGGGAATGGCCATGGCCACCCAATACGAAGAATCCAGCCAAATTCGAAGCCAATCCCAATGATCCAACAATAAGTATAAGTTTTGGTTCACTAATCTCAGGTGGATCGAAGAAACGTCCGACAGCTTCGAGAACAATCGATACGCAAAGCGCAATAAGGAAGACGGCGTTGAAGAAGGCGCCAAGGATTTCTGCTCTCAAAAACTAAATGAGTTGTTAGCTTCCAGCCTTGATAATGTAGCCATCCGTTCGGTAAAGGTTGGTGTATATTGTGCGACGACTTACTCCAAAAGAATATTTATCCGTGGTATTTCTTCGCGCAGCTTTAACAGCCCAAAGTCCAACTGCGAGAGAGATGATATCGTTTAACTATGTAAATGTTAGTATCAATACACTTCTTACCTTGTTCTCAGCTACTCACCATGTGAAAGGCATCTGCCATCAATGCCAAAGACCCAACCCATAAACCAACACCCAATTCTACGATGAAAAATACAGCATCGATCAATAGCATGACCAGAATGCGTGTTGACTTTGACCACGCCATCTTTGAAGGATTTCAAGAGTGTGAACTCTTTCTCTCTGTGTGTGTGTGTGTCGGACTCTTTACCAGTATGTTGTTGTGAAAAAGAAAAGACGGGAGAAAAGAGTGGGCGAGTTTATCGAAGTATTTGTAATCGATCGTACAGCGTAGAGTGAGTATAGGAATGAAAAGTGGCGTGGTACCCGATGATTTAGAGATGACGCCTCTCTCTCTCTCTCTCTCCAATGTCTCCAATATCTGGTGGTTGTGATTGTCTTTGTGTCTCGCGATTATATTGTGATCTCTTGCTTGCCTGCGATTTCGGATCTTTACCAAGCCGTTATCAAATATCGAATATCAAAATGATTGTGTGAGGATCGTACAGGGTAAAAAAGGGTAAGGGATTATTACGCAATTTATCTAATGCGTATCTAATGCTATCTAATGCGTGTTTTGTACAAGGTGCTGTATACCTGATTGTGATAATCATTCATTCGGTACTCGTACTCCAGCTGCAATGAATGAAGAAGAAAAAAGGGGGAAATACTAGTACGGCATGGTAATGGTATGAATGAAAAGAGTAAGTAAATCAATAAAACTAACGCCCTCGAGTCTAGAGAGATGAGATTGGAACAGAAGAGAATTTGGGAGAGAAGTCAGAGAATTCACACAAGACAGAGCTAGAAAAAGTATCACATCCTTTGGTGGAGGGTGGCTTGGTGGGTAGGTACGAGGTACATAGAGATCGCCGCCAAGATAAGAGGCCACAGAGAAGATCATTGGATGTCAACAAATGGCAACAACAACAGCCTTGGGGCGAGATTCATGTGATGGTATATCACGTGATCATACATCCTTTGCAATCGCTGGCCTTGGATGATTGCTGTTATCGTCCTGGCGGAGGCGGTGGTGACGATGGCTATTGGAGATTCCTCGCTTCGCTTTCCATAGTTGCAGGTTAGAATATGTCCGATACGAATATCAGTTGATTGCTCAAGCGTTGAGCAAAACAATTTGGTTGAGCCGAATGGATGTCAGTCAGCCAGGTGAAAACGTAAGACAACAATCACAAAATATTACTCAAGGAATCCACAGGTATCAATAGCAATTCAATATTCATGTACTTTCACTTGCTGCCAAAATAGGTTTAACGAATCTATGAGTCAAACTGCTGCGAGAGCTGTCATATCAGTCAGAGAATGGGTATCTATTGTGTATCATGGTTCGCTACTTCTTCCCTTGTCCCTGTATGAACATCTTCAGAAAAGGCACGCCGTGCCGAAAACACTGCTCCTCCGGGCACAGGATTCCCATCACATCCTTCGGACATGTCATAAATGTTCCGCAGCTGGTGCTATTTTGCTACATACGCAGATTCAAATTATCCATCAATAGTTTCCCATGTGAAATGGCATCAACTTTACGGCCATCGAACTACCGTTGCTCGGCAGTTAGTGCCTAAGAACGAAATCAACCGTACTTCTCTCCCCTCAATATAGTCCAAGCACGTGCAACAGCGGGATGTTCTTGGCTGTTAATATATACCTCCCCGATTCTCCCGATAAACCGAAGTCAGATGGGCAGACTTATAATCATTTGCTCCAAGGAAATAATAGTCCGGAGAGTCCGAAGTAGAGGTCATTTGTCCATCACATTTCGATTCTTCAAAGGTCAGCTAATGAACATCGCCACTTAATCAGACTTCAAATGTTCTTTTGTGACATCCACAACAATCAAAAGCACAAGGAACACTAGAAAAATCTAAGTCTAGTCAGTAAAAGCCCGCTCAATGACAATACTGTTGAAGTCTACTCACAAAGAAGAATCCAACTCCGATGAAAATGACTTCAAATCCTCCCGAAAGAGCTTTACCTCTCACAATGGCATTTTGATGTCTCCAGCTCCTGATACTTCCTACCAATAAAGTTATTATTGCAGCACCTTGACATATGCAAGCCAGAGGTTTGCCAAGTACGAAGAACCCTATGAGTGGGTTTGGTGTGGGGGAATGTTGCAATCGGCTGGGTATATATCAATACAATGATCGCGGTATGATTAAGCTGCGTAGAAAACATACAATAGCTGTGCAATTGATACGCCTAGCATTGACAAGGCCAGTGAAGTCCTGAGATATGCTAAGAAAGTGCGTTCAAGAGCTGTTAGAATTAGCTAATAAATTCGCCTACGAAACGCTGAACGGGAAACATGTAGAGCAAACGATTTTTTCTATGCGGAAGCAAGAACTACTGGGTAGAAACAATGCAGAACGCCAAGGCGCAATAAAAGATTCTGACAGAAAACTTGATGTAGGGAGTACTGGAAGAAGATGGATGAAAGTAAAGTCCCAGCTAATAGAAGTATTTCGGCCCTGAACGCCGGATTCTACAATAGGTAATATACCTTGTCATGGATAGATGGTCTGAACCAGATCGAGAAAACGGATAAAGGATACATACCGAGATGATCTCTGCATGTAACATGGTCAACGGTTACACTGATTTGGTGTCTCCAAAACTTCGAGGCATTAAAGGCCAATTGACCAAAAAATCCACTGGGTGCTGTACTACCAGGACCCAATGCATGAGTAGATGAGGCTTGTGTATAATTCTGCCTAATGTGCTCCAATTCTGAGAGTTCAGTAGATTCCCATTGATCTCTTTCTCGTGAGGGTGATTCGAGTGGGTCTTCGGGTTCTCCAATAGATTGATGGTGATTTGATGTTTCAGCCATTATGCTTGGAAGGCGTAAATGCAAGATGGTATGCAGATATTAGAACAATTTATGGTAGGTGGGATTCACGAACTGTAAAGATCTTGCATGGGTAATAAACAAATGGACAGATTTGAAGCAGAAAGCTTCAGATATGAAAATAGGATTATAGGCAGTTGATATTGTACCTGAGTATTACTGCTAGTTGTCAGTGAGTAAGTAGCCTTGAAGCCGAGAAACAAAGCAGACTTTTATCACTCCTGTCTTTCCGATGAGAGTACAAGTATGACTTGAGATGAAGTTTGAGGTGTAAAAGAGTATGTAGCGGTACGCTTTGAGATAACAATTGATAATGCCATCGCGGTGAGAGAGACTTGTTTCTGATTATTTGATGCGGGCGAATCTCCTTGTAGTTCGAGTAGGTAATGATAATGATAGTGGATCTCCACTGCGGCGCTAATTGATAGGAATGGTCACATGATCTACCGTTCAATGTTCCTCAAGCTTATCCATAACTGGTTAGTCCAAGCGTTTGCCCGAGTTATTCTCTTTACATTGTTGTTGATTCAACTTCCCACGCTCTCACTACCTCGACGTCGATATATTGAATTCCGACAGCAAAGCTACCATGACATTGAGATCTACACAGAAATTGTCCGTCGTGAGTATCAATACATTTCCGAGTGGTCAATATAGGTTTCGGATCCGTATCTATACATCCCCAAATCTACGATCGTGCTTATGGTACAAACGAAAGCTCATTGGAGGCGAATCCGGCCCGCATGTCCGCTTTACAGATGCAGACGCGTCTCAACAGAGTATTCATCACCACGGGCTTTCAATGCAGTCTTATGGGAGATTTCGAAGAGAGACGTGACAATGCCACCTAGATGAACACACTACATTACCTAGGCGAGATCTCTGCATATTTCCTCCTGATATTCATTTCAAGCTGGAATTTTGGCGAGGATGGGTAGTATTTTCTGGAGTTGATAGAATTTCTTTACTTTTTCCTTTCTCCAATAGGATTTCCTGCATTCTGCCAGTATCGCAAGGCAATTTCCGTTAGTGTCTCTCACAAAAACCATTGGAGCAGCTCGTCTTACCTTCCTAACCTGTAAGAAAATCGCTGAGCCGGTCCGCTCATACCGTTGTTGCCATTGGATTGACAATTGCTTCTTGCCCAAGACTGAGCAAAATTATCATTGATCTGATAGAAGCTTATTTTCACAAGGACCAGTCGCACCAACAATCCCTTGCAAGATGTGCAGGGTTGTAAGGATAGCACCAGCCTGTAGCGATCCTTACTTATACCAAATCCAAACAAAATTCTATTTCAGCCATTTTCATGCATGGGACAAGTGTATCCATGCCTTTATTCGTAATATTTTATAACGTCTTATCTAATTCCCTGTGCGGCGCATGGGAAACTCATCCGCAGAGCACCGGCTATGAGGAATATTAATTGAAACCAGCTGATCAGGTGTCGGTCTCTGGAAAGATTGATACCGAGTTGATGTGCAATGTAGGTTGCTTCTCGCACGCTACTCTAGCGTCGAGCTCTATAAGATATCTCTTGGTTCCCTTCCATCAAGCCATCTTAAGTCTTCTTTGATATCCGGAGAATTCATTGTTCATTAGACACGCGGCACAATCCCTCTGCCTCGCCGCACGCTAGCATCAATCAATTCTTCATCCATTCGTTGATATCTAAGAGCACTTTACTATACAATCATCCATTTTAATAAATCCCCTTCAGTCGTTTAACTGAAACGCCAAAATGTCAGAATCACCAGACAGTCAGATCTCTGATCCTATATTTGACAGGTTCGAAGAAGGGTCGGATATCCTCTCGAGTAGGGATACAATTGCAACTCCAAACTCCGAGATGACCCCTCCCGAGAGTCCTTTGGAAAAGCACGCTATACTTGATCGTCGAACTAAATCTCGTCAGTTGGCCGCGTCCTTGTCGCTCGAAGAGCAGGTAAAGTTCCTTTGTTTTGTTAATTGCACCCTACTAATGAACTTCTCAGGTCTCTCTACTAGTGGCTGCAGATTTCTGGAGATCAAAATCAATACCTTCCAAAGGCGTACCAGCATTCAAGACATCCGATGGCCCAAATGGTAAATATTCTTGTTCTTCTAAGTATTCATTGTCCCCCACGTTCGTCCGTACAACACAAAATACCTTCATGCTTCCATCTCACATTAGTATTAACACCAACTATAGGTGCTCGTGGAGCCATTTTCAAGGCTGGAACAAAGGTTTGCTCGATTTACCTCCACCAAGAGGAATTCTCTAACATATTCAGGCCGCATTATTTCCATGCGGTATATCACTAGCAGCAACATGGAATACCGATCTTATTCATGAAGTCGGACAACACCTCGCAGATGAAACGAAAGCTCGATCTGCTCAGGTTTTATTGGCACCGACAGTCTGTTTACATCGCGGTCCATTAGGGGGAAGAAATTTCGAGTCTTTCTCAGAAGATCCTTACCTGACGGGAAAGCTCGCTGTCGCTTACATCAAGGGGTTGCAGGAGAAGGGTATTGCTGCAACAATAAAACGTAAGACCATTTATCTCTATGGCTTCGTCACGTGCATTTGATTAATTGTCTACACAGATTTCGTTGCCAATGAACAAGAGACATTCAGATTAACCATTGATTCTGTTGTGCAAGAAAGGCCTCTGCGAGAATTGTATTTACGACCTTTCGAGATGGCCATTCGGGAAGCTAATCCTTGGGCTGTCATGTCCTCCTATAATCTGATCAATGGTGTTCACGCAGATTGTAATTTCCACACGCTGAGGGAAATCTTAAGAGAAGAGTGGAGCTATGATGGGTAATATTATCTCCAACCTTTTATAGCACACAAGTTTACTTACAAAATTTAGTTTGGTCATGTCCGATTGGGGTGGAACAAACTCAATTGTGGAGTCCATCGAAGCAGGTTGCGACATAGAAATGCCAGTCTCAACAAAATGGCGTGGCGCAAAGGCGATCGAAGCAGTCAGAAATGGTGAACTAAGCCGAGAGGCCGTTGAGAAGGCCGCTGCAAACGTACTATATCTCGTTGAACGAACGAAAGGATCAGATATGACACCCGAAGCCCCTGAAGCTGAGGACGATAGAGAAGAAACTAGAAATTTGATTCGCCAGGCGGGGGTAGAAGGATTAACCCTACTCAAAAACAAAGATAATATCCTACCAATCAAATCTTCTCAAACAAAAATTGCAGTCATAGGACCAAATGCCAATCGCGCAATTGCAGGAGGTGGAGGTAGTGCTAGTTTAAATCCTTACTACAACACCATACCCCTCGAGAGCATCAAAGCAATCCCCGGAATAGATGTCACTTATGCCTTGGGTTGCCACACCTACAAATGGCTTCCTCTAGCAGCAGACTACTGTACCACTTCCACCGGCGCCCAAGGCGTAACTCTCGAATTTCACATTGGCGATAAATTTGAAGGAACTCCTCGAATAATTCAGCACCGCACCAACACAGATCTCTTCCTCTGGGATTCAGTTCCAGAAGAGGTAAATCCAATCTGGTCCGTCCGCGCAAAAACTATCCTGACACCTACCACCACGGGCTTACATACCCTCTCCTTCTCAAGTGTCGGTCCTGGAAGACTTCTTGTAAATGGAGATGTCAAAGTCGATTTGTGGAATTGGACGGATCTGGGGGAAGCTATGTTCTCGGGATCAAAAGACATTCTCTTTGATGTCTTTCTCGAAGCCAATGTTCCGGTACAATTGGTCGCTGAAACAACAAATGAAATTCGACCATTGTCCAAACAAGCACAAGTCAATCAAACCCATGCAACAGGCGGTTGTCGTATTGGTTACAAAGAAGCGGACGCTGAGAATTATTTGCAAAAAGCTATTGATGCGGCAAAAGCCTCTGATGTAGCGATTGTAATTGTAGGGTTGGATGCGGAGTGGGAAAGCGAGGGTTATGATCGTCAAACTATGGATTTACCGAGTGATGGAAGTCAGGATCGATTAATTGATGCAATTGTGGAGGCGAACCCAAACACAATTGTGGTTAATCAATCCGGAAGCCCTGTTACGATGCCTTGGGCAAAGAAGGTTCCAGCAATCTTGCAAGCGTGGTACCAGGGGCAAGAAGCTGGAAATTCATTGGCTGATGTCCTTTTCGGATTCGAAAACCCTAGTGGAAAACTACCTGTAAGTTTTGTATCCGCTCGATATGTTGCATCTTTCTTTTTTTATGAGTTCCTTTCCACATAATCAAAACTTCATCTAATCATTCCCCTGTATAGACAACCTTCCCAGTCCGCCTGTCAGATAACCCAACCTACCACACCTGGCCAGGCGAAAACCTCCGTTCTCTCTATGGCGAAGGTCTCTACATCGGTTATCGCCATTACGATCATCTGTCCCTCCCCCCTCTCTTCCCTTTCGGTCACGGTCTCTCTTACACTACGTTTTCTTATTCCGCTCCTACGCTCTCCTCCCAAACACTCTCTTCCTCAAATCAAGACAGAATCACCTTGAGTCTCAACATCAAAAATACAGGATCTAGAAAAGGAAAGGAAATAGTACAACTTTATATCCACGATGTGAAGAGCAGCCTAGTTCGACCGGAAAAGGAACTGAAAGGGTTCGCGAAGGTAGAGCTTGAGGCAGGAGAAGAAAAAAGCGTTGATATTGTGATTGATAAATATGCATTGGGATACTGGGATGAATCGTTGAGAAATGGAAAAGGGCTGTGGATTGCTGAGGAGGGCAAGTTTGAGGCATGGGTTGGCGCTAGTGCAGAAGATATCAGGTATGTGGAACTTTTTTTGGCTTGTATTGTTATTTATACTGTTTTGGGGTGCGTGTGCTAATTATTTTCTAACTATTTGTAGACAAAAGACCTCGTTCGAAGTCAAGGAGTCTTTTACTTGGATTTTTTAATTGGGTCGGATCGGATGGGGAGTTATACGAGGGAAACGTGACAGAAGAGAAAGGAAGGAGAGAAGAATTCATTCGATAGTAGAACATCTACAAACGGTGGAATGACAGAAGGATAAGAAGTTGGAAGAGAGCAAAGATGGAAGAAGACTGGAAAGGGAATTTTTTCATGGTTTATTCCCAAGTTTTATGCATGCGATAGCGCATAACTACAGGTTCAGTTGGCATCTTTTTCTAAACACAATGCAATTAATTACTAGCACTGTGATATTATCTCCGGACGACTGCGTTGAGTTCATTTCTCTGTTCGCTTGCTTGCTTTCTTTCTTGCACTATCCACCTTCTTATTCATACTCGTATCTCACGGCTCACAGCTCGTAGTTCACACAATAAGTATCCACAAGCATAGGTACACAGAAATTCGTTTATTTTTCCTCGGTCGAATACATCCAGCCCAAAAAATTGAAATGTGAAAGCTTCAATAAATTGCTTGCTAGCTTGTGCTACTAGCACTACCACTGCTGTATTTCTGAATATTATCCTTCATCATCTCCAACAGGGCAACCTCCTCAGGAAGTTCTCCTTGGACGATTCTCACCATTTCTTCCGTAACTCTCAATTTTTCTCCTTGCTTTTTAAATAATAACGCGAGAGCTTGTATCGCCAATCTCGATATACTTATGATAATCTTCACTATCTCTTCTGTGACCTCCATATCTGCCCCTCGCTTCTCAAATAACTGCATCATTATATCTTTCTCAAGTTCGTCCTTAAGAAACTGCGTCATTTTATTCTTCCCAAGTAGCTGCATCATTATATCATCATGCTGTACTAATCTCGGAAGTAAAGCCTTAATACTTCGTCGGTTTTTTGATACTGCTTTGATAACCTCTGGTGTAATATTGATATCTGCCCCTCGCATTTCGAGTAATACTCTGAGCAATTCTGTCCCCATATTTTTGTTTCCCACTGCCGCAATCACGATTTCCTCTGTGATGGGCATACTCGCCCCTCGCATTTCAAGTAATGCTCTGACTATTTCAGGAATTCCCTTATGTCTCTCTATACTGCATGCAGTGATCATGATTTCCTCTGTGATAGACATATTCGCCCCTGGTTTTGCGAATGACTGTTTGATAATGATTTCTCCTTGAGACCTATTTTCTATTGCTGCGATTATGATTTCCTTTGTAATAACTATATTCGCTTCCGATTTTGCAAATAATTGTTCGATAATATTTGCTCCATAATGTTCATTCCCTGCTGCTGCAATCATGACTTCCTCTGTAATAACTATATTCGCTTCTGATTTTGCAAATAACTGTTCGATAATATTTGCTCCATGATTTTTATTCCCTATTGCTGCAATCATGATTTCCTCTGTAATAACTATATTCGCTCTTTGTTTTGCGAATAACTGTTTAATGATATTTGCTCCATAATGTTCGTTCCCAACTGCCACAATTATGATTTCCTCTGTAATAACTATATTCGCTTCCGATTTTGCAAATAGCTGTTCGATAATATTTGCTCCATGAATTATATTCCCTATTGCTGCAATCATAGTTTTCTCTGTAATAACTATATTCGCTCCTGATTTTGCAAATAACTGTTCAATAATCTCGTTCCCATGAATTGTATTCCTTACTGCTGCAATCATAGTTTCCTCTGTAATGGCCATATTCGCCCCTTGTTTTTGTAGTATTAGCTCTATGACCATAGGAACATCCGGATAATGCATTCGCGCTATAGTTGTCAACAATCCGTTATCAATAAACGTATCTGCGCGTCTTCCATCGAGCAGCAATTCCATCATTTTGACAGCTTCCCGTCCTGCCAGGACCGCCCTCAACAATTCGCCTGTGTACTGCACATCAGCCCTGCGTTTCTGCATCAATAACTTCATTGCAATCAGGCCAAAATTCTTGGCGATGAAATGTACCATATCTTCTGTAATCTCGCTGTCCATTCCTCTTTCTTCCAATAGGATGAGAATCTTTCCATCGCCTCTTTCGGGTCTGAATATGACCTTCACTAAAATTTCCGTGACTAAAACGCTATCCTTTTCGAGGCCGAGCAAAAGTTTGAACATTCTTTCATCGAAATACTCTGCTGCTAGTATCATGATCCTTTCTTCAATTCGACTGTTACTCTTGATTCCATTCAATAACTCTGTCCTGAAACTCCGCAGCTCTTCGGCTCTGGACGGCCTAGAAAGGACTTCTTCGTCTATATAAGCCCTTGCAAGTCCCATTTTACTATTTAAAGTATCTTGATGGCATTTGCCTTGGAGATTTTGCCTGGTCGTTATCACCTCCAAAAGCAGATTTTCCGCCATCTTCCACCGATTAGAGCTCCAGTATACTGACGCCAGTGCCTCTTGTAATGATGAGATATGTAAATCGTCTATTCCAAACAATTCCCCATATTTTTTGATATCTTTTTTAAGCTTGGCTTCTACCATTACATGGTCCTTAGTGTCTTTTAGAATCAGTGCCACTTCAAATGATCTCATTGCTTTGATCGCATTGGTCTTCAAATAGTCCGGAACTAAAGAATTGATCTCTATTTGTGGCAATTGAGATGCCAAAGAATGCTGTGCCGGAATTGATCCCCATTGCCACACAAGTAGAAATTCATGTGAGTAATCAGGTGTCGAAGACATAGACAATTGAAACGAGGTTTTTTTATATGTTTGTTGCCTTAGAGTGGCTGCAATCATGATTATACCAAAATGGTCTTCGGATGCTCTCATAATAGTTGGGTTTGAAGCGCCATCCAGAAGGCAAACAATATCATTTTTTCGAATGGATTGTGCAGAAGCTTCGAGTGTCCAATGTGCCCCATAATTTTTGTAGTACTGGAGCGACAGTGGCCTGTTGTTAAATGTAACTTCTATAGACTGTGCAGGATATCGACTTATGCCATTCCTTATCGAGGATACATGTCCTAGAACATGACCACTACTCTTGATTACCGCCGCTTCCCTGTCATCCCAAACATCTATGGACACACTTTTGTGAAGGATGAACTTGACAAGCCGTCGAAAAAGTGTCTCCCATGAAATTGTGTAATCAGGTAATAAGCCCGGCGAGCTCAACTGATCAGAGCACATACCAAGTAAGGCATACACTTTATCGTGACGTACTGTAGCCTTGTGGTTATGATACATATCGATCAGCTCACCTAGAGAGAGGCCGCCTAGTGCACTCGAGTTATACTTTGGAAGGAAAATCGATCGTCTTATCAAGCGGATCGTTGGAAGAATCCAACTTTTTAAATCCGAATAACCGTTGAGTAAACTTTCCAGTTTACTAACACCTGAGCAAAATGTATACCCGTTCATCTCCGCTGAACCACAGATGATCAGGATACTTCGGGCCAAGCCGACCTCCTGGAGAACCTACAAGATTTCCTGTTAGCTTGTTCGCGTATTCCTCCATGGTGAGGATTTGCAACAATTGAAATCCCTTGATGCTTTTCATTGATTTGTTACGATCAAACCACTCAGTACATTCAAACGAGCTCGGACATGAAACCAATTTGGATAATCTAAACTACTTGGGATCTTCGGCCAACTCGGGACCCTCAAAATATTTGGAATATTGAGACCACTGGCATATCCAAACAAATGAAACACCTCGGAGGAATGGGAAATCCCATATGTAATTCGCTATTCCCGACTCTCACTCTCAAATATATCGGTAATTGTAAACTAACATACCCAGATGCGCTGAAACCATGGTCTTTTAAGCAATTCGAGGATTGACTCTTCGTTCCATTTGTTGATCAAAGTATCTCTAGGCTCTTCGTTCTCATCATCTGCTGCAACTCGTATACTCTCAAGAGCCATATCACTATCATCTGCAGCTTCTCCGAGATAAACCACTACTCGGTTTGCTTGACCATAGATCCTCGCCATCAATTGAATCTGGAGACCTTTCTCTCGGTCATCTTTCTGGTTGATGCAAAGAGCATCTACTCATATGACTCGTTCAAGATTGTGATTTCGAAGACGTCGTAAGGCTGCATGCAGATTCGCTGTGATGGAGAAAGGATTCCCATTTATATATATAAAATGTGGAGGATCATCAAAGCCACCCCATACGTACGACAAAGCTTCGTATAAATGGGATTCCTTGCCCGACTCTTGGAGAGAATAGTTGTGAAGTTGGCCTTGTAAAGTAGCGGTTTCGTCTCTATTGGGTATTAAAGACAGCATGCGAATAGTGCTCGAATCAAGTGGAGGTAAGCTAGCATAGCTAAATGGAGGCATGCTGAAGATGAGCCTTGGAAACTAAAGAACTGGACCCGATTTATTAGTTGTGAAAGTAGAATATAGCAAATGTTATCTCTTGACTGTGTGCAAGGCTGGGACTGTAGAAGCAGACGTTGTAGAAGCAGACGTTGTAGAAGCAGACGTTGTAGAAGCAGACGTTGTAGATAGCAGCCCGATCCTAAGGCAGGCTCGGCAGGCTAAATACGATAACACACAGTCCAATCACACAGTCCAATCAGTCAAAGTTCATGGTTCATTGAGCCTCCAAGTTTTGACTGGTAGAATAGCAAGCTGACCGAGTTTGCTCTTGTGGTTTGAATGTTGTGCATAATGCTGGTTAGAAAAGTGGATGGATGAAGGAAAACGAGAATGTAGTATGTTTTTGGAAGAATCAGTACTGAACACTGAAATATTCGCAGCAATGCCATGTCGTGGGAGATGTTCTTTTCTTGTTGACGCCTCACTTGACTTGGCTATTGAGACTGAGATTCAAATTGAGATTGAGATTTCTCAAGCTGGAATTGAGATGACATAATCATGAGATAGGGTGCTGAACGAGAAGGAGCGCGGGGTAGTAAACGTTAACCTTCATCCTTCATCCTTCAAAGGTATAAGGTAAGGTATTATTAGGTAATACATTTTGTATTCTCATAAGTATCCTCAGTTGTAGATATGAGTTGTAGATATGATTCATAATCCATATAATCCATATAATCCATATAATCCATTTAATCCATATATAATCCATATAATCCATATATAATCCATATAATCCATATTACTAGTACTAGTACTAGTACTAGCATCCACCGGTACCGCTACCTCGGTTCTAACCAGGCTCCTTGTACATACCTCGCCACCCGAAGCTTGAGCTGAAGCTAAACCAACCCCCACCATTCGTAGCGACACTGCATTCCAAGTCCCTATCGTGCATTTGGATCGAATGGGAAACCAAATCCGATATTGTATCAAGTAATGCTTTGCTTATCTAATCTGTATCCGACTCTCACACCTTACGCTATTCCATTTTCCACAAGATCATCAATATCACCGGCGTCACATGACTTCACATCTCGATATCGCATCATACTGGAATTTCCAGAGTCCAACCCACATGTTGATCAAAATAAATACCCGACTGATCAGCACTGTGGCCCCCTCTTTAGAACTTAGCAGATAGACCCTCTCTTGAGTCTTGAGTCTTGAGTCTTGAGTCTTGAGTCTTGACCCTCTCGACCCTCTCGATCCTCTCCTCTTTGAGACCCTTTCGGCAACTAAAAAAATCGATTTCTTCATGCTTGCATGGATCGATTTTAAATGCTCTACGGTAGCGGGACAACTCCGCACTTTGTTGAACCCAGAACACAGAACACAGAACACAACACAGGGAAAAGACAAAATGCATCGTACTCGAGCGAATCAAAGTAATTACATCCATATCTCTTTCTCCGCTATTTTTTTCCTTCTGTTCCAATTTCCAAATGCTTCTAGTCTCGAGTCTAGGTCGATAAAAAAGCATCAAGCTTGCTCTAACGCCGTTTTAGTCCATTTTCAAAATCCGGATTCAGCCATCCAACCACCCAGCAAAACAAACCCAAATGTGAAATTTTGTTTCCTTTTTCCTCCTTGATCAATTGAATTTGCCTATCAATCTAATCTACCCGTCGTTGCAAACATCATCGTTTTGAAACCAGCCCTTATACCTATGCACCTAATCCTGTGCACGATAAAATCAATTGATAGTCGTCTCGAATCGACGTGGCGACAGCCCCAAAAGCCCTATTCTACCACCTACTATCATCAGCAAAATGACGTCTTAGCGGCGTGAAATCACAGAGAACTTGTGAAGGGTGAAGACCTACACTCGGCGAGAATATTGAATGGGATCGCGAGATTGGGGGAGGATTGGATATCTGAAAGAAACCACAAACGAACCTTGCGCCGAACCGTCGCTATACAATCATGGCTGTCGACAACCACCCTACCCACATCGACCTCCCTCCTTCCCTGGTGTCGCCAAACGAAACCCAGAAAGGTACTCCAGTCTCCGACTATGAGCGACCGATGTCACCTTTACATATGCCTCCTGGGCAAATTGATGGATTGGATGCTTTGAAGGCCCAAGAATACATGAATGGGCGACGGGGATCCGGTCAGAGTAGCAATTTACATCTACACATACCGGGAATGGTTTCACCTACTGATGTGGCATTTTCGGCTATGCACTATCTTCCATACCCTGTAATTGTTTTAGATGGCTATAAAACGGTGGTACTTGCGAACGAAGCCACGGCGAGGCTACTGAGTGTAAATGATGGCGAAGGTGAAGAAGGCGAAGAAGATCAACAACCGGCGGAACGATACAAAGGTCAAACTCTTGCCCAATTGGGTATTGACATGATGTCAGATCTCAAGCCAGTATGGGTTACTTGGGATTTGTTTTTAAATAGTCTGGGTGACGAAATCAATGTCCATGCCAATGCACAAGAAATGGTGTCTTCGGAATGTGAAGGAGATGTGACACCGACCGCAGAAAGAGCCGATCCTCAGAATCGACTTACGATGGATGCTGAGAAGAAGACATCGATGGTTCATGATGCGGTGGTGGAAGTTGTCATCACAGCTGGGTCGATCACAGCATCAACTTTTGCAGGTCGCACAGCTAAGAAAATGGCAGATAGACGTAAGTATGCTTGTGACATTTTTGCTTCATACATCTGGGTGTATCGATTTCAGGATTTTTCTGAGGACCGTCTTACTGCTCGATATTTAAACATGACAATCGGATGTTAGCTTTGATGTCCAATACTTTTGCGCACACCTTGAGCAGAACGGTCATATCAGGACAAACAGCTCAGAAATATTCTTCCTCTAGAATATCAAGCTAACAGAATGCAGATTCCTATGCCAAGATGATCATTAGTATTTTCGAGATCGAAGATGAAAAATACTTCCTATTAACCTTCACGAGTACAGAAACTACTCAATCTAAACTACCTAGCCCGAAGCGGAGCTCAAGAAAGATTCATAACCCTAAGTTTGGGTTGGGTTCTAGCCACGGCTCCAAATCTTCGACCTCTCTATCACGTTCAAGCCCATCATCCGCAAGCTCTGAGCACGGTTCTAATCATGATTCAAGTCAGGGATCTAGTGGCTCTTCTGCGATTACTAGTCCCACGAATGCACCCATGTCATCTTCTCCATTTCCACCTTTGGGTCCTCCGTCTCGCGTCAACAAATCTGGAGCCCCATCAATCTTACAGAAAGTGATTGTGTTGAAAGACGCACTGTTGGATAATACAGAAGTTCCTATTCTGGCCATGTGGAAGGATGAAAGCTTGACGATACCGAACAAAGCTGCAAGGAGATTGTTTGCGAGAGAAGCCGACATGTCAAATGTTAAAACCGGTATGATCGTGCAACGCTTGAGATTTTGGTGACAGTGCTAACAATTCCATAGGGTTTGATTTGGTCCAGAAGTGGCATTGTTATAACCATGATTTTACGGTGGCTCTAGACCCGGCAGAATATCCCATTTCAGTTCTCGTCAGAACACAAACACCATTCTCTAGCCGGTTGCTTGGAATGTATGACCCTGATACTGGGAATAAGATTCTATATGATTGTTTAGGTATGCAGAGCCCCTCAAGAACAAGAAATGTAGTTGACCCTTTTTGCAGGAGAAGCGGTTCGAGATCCAGACACCGGCGAGTTCTTGGCTGGTATTGTTACTTGTAGGGACATCACAGCCGTGACACAACAGATCGCCGAAATTAAAGAGGCTGGTGAGCAGAGATTTCAAATAATCTGTGATAGTATGCCGCAGCTCATTTGGACCACCACTCCCGATGGTATGCATGACTGGTTTAGTCAGCGTTGGTATGACTACACGGGTTTAAGCGTTGAAGAATCTCTAGGTGAGGGTTGGAAATTGCCATTCCATCCGGAGGATATGGCTCTGACAAAGAAGCGTTGGCTGCATTGTCTAGAGACTGGCGATCCTTACACCACCGAATATCGTTGCAGAAAATACGACGGAGAATGGCGATGGATGCTTGGACGAGCTGTTTGTATGAGAAACAAAGATACTGGCAAAATCGAAAAATGGTATGGAACATGCACGGATATCCATGAAGCTGTCATGTCGAGATTCGAAGCTAAACGACTTCGTCAACAATTACTGTCCGTCATTACACATGCTCAAGTTACACTGTTCTCGGTGGATCGACATCGTAAAATTAATCTCCTCGAAGGCTCTTTCATATGGGATCTTGACAGCGATGTAGGATCTAGCGATGAGAGCGTTGCCGGTAGTGGTAAAGCCAGGGGAAGCGATTATATTGGAAGGAATGTTTATGAAGTATTCTCGCACCCCAATAATCAAAGGCAACGACACGACATGATTCCTTCTTCACTACAGCCAATTGAGGATATATTGACTGGAAAGACAATGGAAGATATTCAGGAGCACGTGATTGACAATAGATGGTATCGAACGAAATTCGTCCCCGTTTTAGGTAAGAAAGACGGGGGCGGCCACATCAATGAAGCGTCCATTGATGGCGTTATTGGATTATCTATGGATATTACAGAGATTAAGGATAGAGAGAATGACCTCCAGATGCAAGAAAGAGAGAACACAAGACTTCTCGCCAACGAAGCAGCTGCCAAAGAAGCAAGTCGTTTGAAGAGTCAGTTCCTCGCCAACATGAGTCACGAAATCAGAACACCCATCGCGGGGGTAATTGGAATGGCAGAACTTTTGACTGATATGAATCTTGATGAAGAACAACAAGAATGTGCTGAAAATATTCAACGTTCTGCCAACGCACTTCTTACAGTTATCAACGATATTTTGGATTTCTCAAAGGTTGAATCTGGCCGATTAGATATTGAAGAAGTCCAGTTCTCTTTATCGGTTGTGGTCCGAGATGTTAGCAAAATGTTGGGATTTGCCGCCGAACGAAAGAATTTAATGTTTGAATCTAACATTGCTGTCGGGGTTGAAAGAGATCTGATCGTTATGGGTGACCCAGGTCGCGTTCGTCAGATCATCACGAATCTCCTTACGAATAGTATTAAATTCACCAGTGAAGGAAGAGTCAAATTTTCGGTGGTCAAAGAAAAAGAAGATGCAGATACTATTGAAGTGAAGTTTGTAGTTGAAGATAGCGGTATTGGAATCGAAGAGGAAGTACGAAAACGCCTTTTCAAACCTTTCAGTCAAGCAGATTCATCAACGGCACGAAGATTTGGTGGCACAGGTCTAGGCCTCACGATCAGTAAAAATTTGGTGGATTTGATGCATGGTAGAATCACTCTGGAATCCTCTTTGGGACAGGGTACAACGGCGACTTTCTGGATTCCATTCAACAAACCACAGTATCACGAAGGAAACGTCTTGATTGATATTGGGAGTTTACCAGATCGGTTGCAGTCTGAGATGAGTGTTTCTTGTGGTAGCTCAGATTATGATGTTGGCCCATCGCCTCAAAAGAATGCTTGGGAATGGTCTAAACATCATCGGTCTGTTAGCATGACACCTCCTGTTGTGTCAGAGCTAGACATGTCTTCTGCTGATAGGGCAAATGTCAAAGTTCTTGTTGTTGAAGACAAGTAAGAGAAGTTCACATTGAGATGAAGGTCTCTGTGCTAACATATTATACAGCGCCATCAATCAACAAATTGCCTTGAAAACTATTCGAAAATTAGGCTTTTCCCCTTCGGCTGTCTGGAATGGAAAGGAAGCTCTTGACTATCTTCTCGCGGCAGATTCTCCAAATCCACCTCATCCAAAGCCAGATATCATTCTGATGGATGTACAAGTGAGTTACCCAAGGCTGCCCTAAGTTTCCTTCCACTTGAAGGGCTTTGTCCTAATGAATTACAGATGCCAATCATAGACGGATATCGCGCCACGCATATATTACGCCATCATTCCCCCTACAGCTACTCGACACGTGATATCCCAATCGTAGCCATGACCGCGTCAGCCATTCAAGGCGATCGCGAAAAGTGCCAAAAAGCCGGCATGGATGATTACCTAGCGAAACCTGTCAAGGGGAAAACATTGGAGAAAATGTTGGTAAGATGGGCGATTAATAGGAGAGTGCCGAAATCGGAAGGTGAGATTGATGATGAGGGTAGTGATTGTGCGGAGGTGGATAATGAGAATTGTGCGAAGAGGAGCGCAAAGTCGAAGTATGTTCTTCTGTCTTCCCATATTTTCTCTTCAAGCTTTCATCTCTTTAGAGAAGTTTCGCCCCCTGTAGAAATAGACAGCCAGGCATGATATTGACCCTCAAGCTCTAGATTTGACCGACGCGCCTCAACGAGTACCGCTCGCAATCGTTCATCAAAATCCATAGACAAGAGCGAGAAGCACGTACTTAGATCCCCAACATCTTTACAAGCCCCCAAGAAAACCTATCAATCACATTCCCAAACATCCAAACCCGAAGCCGACTCAAAACCAGTCGACACAACGAAACAATCCAAAGATTCAGCCAGGTCACTCCTCGAACGTCCCCGTCCCACACAAAGCGAGCGCAATAATTCCCATCGTCTGACACTCCCGCAGCCAGAGGACGAAGGAGAAAGGGCTGCGAGAAGAGAGGGTTTTGAGGAGAAAGCTAAAGAGTTAAGAGATGAAAAGTTAGTCTCGGCCGCTGGTGATGAGCATGGTGACATTCACATTCATGGGCATGGGCATGGAGAACCAATAGGACTGGGGGTAGGCGAAATAGCAGCAAAACCACAAAAACTAACAGTAGAGAATGTGGGGAGGTTGGAAAGACAAGAAAACGAAGAAATGGAAATTGCTGCAAAATTGGACTTTGGATTTGGGAATAGACATGCAAATGCGAATCAAAAGGCGGAGCAAAATGGACATGACGAGACAGGAACAACTGGAAAGGAATCAGGCAGGGCATTGAGTGTAGTCAGGGGCGACAGTATGGAGGTTTTGGGAGATACGTTAATGGGTGATTCCATTCGTGAAGATTCGAGTGGGGGAGGTACACAAAGGCCAAGTTCGATGACGATTGCGGATAGGAGGGTATCTGAGAGTCCGGGTGTGATGGAGAGCGGGGCTATTGGAGATTACTTGGGGGCAAAGAAGAGCAATGACAATCAAAATGAGAATGCAGAAGAGAGAAAGAACAGCAAGGAT
Source organism: Botryotinia calthae (assembly GCA_004379285.1). Taxonomy (NCBI): domain Eukaryota; kingdom Fungi; phylum Ascomycota; class Leotiomycetes; order Helotiales; family Sclerotiniaceae; genus Botryotinia; species Botryotinia calthae. Next base: position 1,009 of record PHWZ01000282.1, on the reverse strand, counting down.
AGCAAATCAAGTCGTCCAAGTGTAGGAAGGCGATGGATGGATAGTGAGGTTACTGTTCGGGGGTCAGCTGCAGAAGAGTCCTAGAGGTCGGTTCAACTTTGAAACTAGATGGGTGGACTGGTAAGGTGGCATTGCCAGTGGAATGATATATGATAGGATATTGCAGAGAACTGCACATCAGGATCGAGAAGGGAATAATAAATGAAGCGAGGCGTTTTGGTATTGGGCTTTGGCACTGCATGGTATACGGTATTGCATTATATATGGTGGTATTCAGTTTGCATTCGGCCAGTTCGTTGGGTCTGGCAATAGTTATATGCATATATCCCGGATGGTTGAAGGGGAGGGGGTATGGAGGAATGGATACACATACACAGGTTGATGATTGGCTTGTAGGATATCATGAGCACTAGTTGAATAGCTCTGTGTATACTGTGGTTTGAATAGGAAGGTCGGAAAAGTTGAAGTTCGAGATTTATGATACATACTTGTTCATAGCGTTTCTGTACTGTATGGTACATAAAGTACATAGGCACACATATCCTACATGCTCTGTAAATACATCTCACTCAGTACGTCTAGAACTCGAGCTGTCAATTCAAACTATAGCTCGGCTTAATATTATTGTTATTATGTCTCGAGGGGCGCGAGTTTTGCATGTCACGATATCCAATGTGATGGGTTGCACGATTTCATTCTGAAATTTTAATTATGATTTGAACCTCAATGTTCATTATGATTGTAATGAATTTATAGAATAAAGTATAACTCAATTGTTAGTACTAGTCGTTAGAGAAAACGGATCTCCAAAATCAAATTATAGGTTATCTTTTTTCTTTTTTCTTTTTTCTAATAAATCATTAATGATTTTGAAATCCTTCGGATTCGCAGCTCTGAACTCTTTATTCTTTGTATTGTATTATATCAATAATATTTATATCTTTTAAAGAACTATATATAATATATAAGATAGAATTCATAAATATAAAGCTATATATGTGAATTCGAT
>PHWZ01000281.1:22017-51036 GCA_004379285.1 Botryotinia calthae | reverse complement strand
GGGAGGGTGGAGAGGTAGAGGGCGGTGGGGGAGGTGGGGGAGCGGGTTAGGGCGAGTATTTTTTGGTGGGGAGGGAGGTGCTTGGAGAGGTGGGTCGTTAGGGGGAGGCCGGTGTTGCCGGTTGCGCCGATGATGAGGATGGTTGGTGACATTTCTTTTTTGGGGGGGGGGATTGGGATTGGGGTTTAGATAGATAGATAGATATATAGTTGAAGTAAAGTGAAGTAAACTAGAGTAAAATCTCAAACCCACAATCGATGACTGAAAATAAAGACCGAAAATGAAAATGAAGATGAAGATGCAGATGAATCAGCCCCCAAAGCAGGACACATCACCCCTTATATACCCATCCTCCATCCATCCACGCCTCCACCCCTCCATTCATCCAAACCCAGCTCATCATACCTCAGCAAACCTTAATGCCCCCTCCCTCTCACTATTTTTTCGCATCCCGCATCCCGACGAACTCGGCCGAATTCATCGATCCATTTATTTATCACTAAAGTACTTACTACTTAATGTATTGATTAATTTCAGGAGCGCGTCAACAACAAAATCAAGTCTCGAATGTAGGAAGTGGTTTCAGGGGGGGGGTCTTGGGGGCGGTTTTAAAAACGGTCTTAAGACGGTGTTAATGGGTTGCATTGATTGATTGGGACGAATGAAAGAGAGGAAGAAAGAGAGAAAGTGGACATGTTGTAATAAATAAATTTACCCGGTAGATACCTCTGTGTAATTTTTCTGCTTCTGTTTCTGTTTGGTTCCGATATGATATGATATGGTATGATGATATGATATGAATCGATATGTCATCTATATATTCATATCATGTTATATCAACTGCTTCGTATGTGTGTCTAATAAACGCTATTTATTCCCGTGATAAATTGAGCCAGTAAGTAAGCACCACGATATCCTATTCTATAGTACAATGTCTCTATTCATTTAGACATTTCGAGTTCTTTGCCTGCTCATTCCATTCCATTCCATTCCTTCCTATTTCCATCCCAGTCAAAAACCCTGCCTCCTTCTTCCCACAACTGCCCTCAAATCCTCAAGCCGTCACTTGTGCCCCAACCCTTAGATTGACCTTTTCCCTGTGCCCTTTATTCTTCAGATGCACTTCAAAATTCCCCACTGTCGTATCTGGACCCGGCGTATACAACTTTCCTGGACAATCGTGACATCTAATTCTGGGAAGATACATCCATTTAATACCTTCAGGATTTGTACCTGGAGCTGGAGCTGGGACTGGAGTTTCTGTTGCAATGGAAACAGCTGAGTATCGCATCATACCTTCGAAACGATCGTTGGGGTATTGTTGATGGAGGGCTGTTAGACCAGTTGCTAGCCAGGAGGGAGGTGGAGGGGGCTGATGAGAAGTGTTAGTTGGTGTTTGGAATAGTATGGAGATGAGTGGAGAATGGGAAAGGTGATGGGGTGAAATATATGAAGTATGTGAAGTAGAATCATGACTAAAAGCCTATTGAAAAATGTAAACTTACAGCTGGAGGAGCTTGACCAGGTATAGGAGGTGGCGCATCGATTCTACCAATCTGACCTACTGCCACAGCATTTACTGGTTGTGGAGTAGGAGCTGGTGCTGGTGTTGTTGCCAATGGTTGAGCTGGTTGAACACCGGGTGTTGATGGTGGACCCATAGATCCAGGTGGAGCAGGAGTACCAAATGTTGATGTTGCACGAGTGACAGAAGGAGTTTGTTGATGACTTGGACGACCTTTGCCTAGATCCTTGACCAATTTCTTGAACTTCTCTTTCGACATTCTCAATTTCACTATTAGTGAAGGGGTATCCACAGTATCCTCGCGAGCGTCACGGCCAGATTTCCTCCCCGATGTCCTAGTTTCATGGTGTGCTAGCATAGATTCTGGGGTTTCTGATCTTCCAATATTGGCCATTCTTTGTTGAGCAGCGGTAGCTGCTCCACGCATATTTCTCGTCCTTGCAGTACCTTGACTGACTTGGACAGCCGGTGATTCAGGATTAGAATCCTCACTATCGTCCGATTCTGATAGATCCGCACCATCTTGTCGACCAAAGCCAGCACGCCTTCCTCTTCCTGATGGTACTCCTACTCGTTTGTATAATCGACTCTCTTCAACCGTTGCTGCTGCCCCAGGTAACACGGAAGAAACAACCAAAGTTCTCACTGTCCTTTGTCTATCTTTCAGATCTGGTAAAACTGGTCCTCCTCTCCTATTTACAGATCTCTTCTGCCTTCTTTGTTCTCGTGAAAATACTAAATCATGTTTCTCTAAGTCTGCTTCGGTCACTTCATACAGATATGGCGCAAATTCTTTGATTTGTTGATGTGGCCGTAATACTGAAGGTAGAGGTGAAGGTAAGAATGCTGCAACTAAATCGGCATCTTCTACTGGCCTGCCATCAAATGGATGCCCAACACCGTACAAACTCCGTATGAACAATTGACTTTGTTCACGTATACAATGTGCGATTGCTGTGGTGAACTCCCCGGAAAGTGACAAGTCTTTGGCCATACTTTGCTCAAACTCTTCTGGTGAATTCAAAGGATTATTAATATCCCATTCGAATTTATCTTCCAATGTGTGTGGTCCAATAGTGATGTTGAGCTTGATGAGGATACGCAGCTCGTCATTCTTGTATGCCGTATATGGTAACATTTCATCCAAGGGTTCTTCCGGAAAGTAAACCAAGGGGTTGAAATCGACAATTTGATCGTGCATTTGTTGTTGAACTTGTTGTAGTATCGGTTCCGCTACTGGAGTAATCAGACCGAAATCCGCTATAAGTTGCTTCGCGAACAACTCTGTGGTAACCGTTCGATCTTGTAAGTTCCAGGTAAAAGTATCTCGAAGCTTGACCTTATCCCAATCCACATCCAACCTTATAGGAACCAACTCTTCCACTTGATCTGCCTGCATGGCCATATCTTTGCGCTTGATTCGCAAAGGCTTTGCTTTCCTCTTCGCGAATTTCGCATGCGAGTATAATATTCTTGTTGGCCCATCGGTGAATCCATTCCCATATCCATTGTAACCTGTCCCATATAATCGACTTGCTGTAAAGACATCTTTGTGGTTTTTTACCAGCTCGTAATCTTGCGCTTCGTGATGTTTGTGGAGATAGTAAGCCTTCCGTTTGTCCTGGTCATCAACAATGGCAGCAGAATGAATTAAAGTGTGGTGTAAGTATTGCTCGAGTAATAGCTTATTGAAATCTGATTTCGTGCGAGGCCGATGAGTTAAAGTGGAAGGCTGGGATGAATTGGGATTCGCAGACTCAGAAGGCGCAGTTGCATTAGCATTAGCTGAGGAGGAATCATCTTGAGAAGTCTGCTGAATATCTTGTGTCATAGCGAAAACATTCGCGACAACTATGCGACGAATATGAGAAGATGAATGGAAGAATTTGGTTAGTGGGAAGTGGATTTAATTATCAATAATACACAATTGGGAGTCTCATAATCGCGAACCTTTGAACTCGCGACAGGATAATATGTGTATGAATACACGAGGCGTGGGTGAGGCGTGAGGAGATAGGCGTGAGGAGTGAGGACTGAGGCGTGAGATTAGTGATGCTTGATTGATTGATTGTGATGTTGGCTTGTACAGTGCCCCATAGTCCATGGTGAAGTTCTACGGTTGACATGAAAGAAGATTCGGCTGTTGAGCGTGATTAGTCAGCATCCACCCTGTTGATCTTGGTATCTATGCCTGCCTAGGTAGGTATTCCTGAGATTTGATACTCGAGTACCCGTATATCGTATATCGTATATCGCAATCGTATATGGACCGACAAAACATGTACGCAGCCCTCAGACACAACGAGGAGATGGGATCCAGGGAGTTGTGCCCATTATATTGTTAGTGGTTACGAGTAGTGGTTGGTTAGCTAGAATGTCGCTCCGCTGGCCCTCTGGGAGCCACTGCCGTGGAGGCAGACTAAGTGAAAAAGTGTCTGGGTAGTTAAACAACAATGGAATGGCGATCCAATACTAGACAGGCACAAGCTCTAAGCAGCTTCTTTGCGGGCCGCTGCCTCCCGAACAGATTCATGGGTGGCGCGAGTAAATTAATGCATCGCTTTTTGCTGGTGGTCGTAGTCGTGGTCGTAGTAGTCGTGGTCGTAGTAGTCGTGTTCGTAGTCGTGGTCGTAGTAGTCGTGGTCGTAGTAGTCGTGGTCGTAGTAGTATAGTAGCAGTAGCAGTAGCAGTAGGGGTAGGACTCGAGGAGTAGATCGACACCACAGAACATTCTTTAATGTATGTGAACAGTTAGAAATCCACACGTTATTCCATCGTCATCAATCATCATCACGTACATCAGGTACATCAAGTATCTACTCAGGTATATCGTATGTGATAAAATAGATGCAGTTCTGCCAGGACTATTGCCGTCGAGAGCAGAAACTCGAAGCAAAGGCAGGCACAGGCATATGAAGATGAAGCTCGGTGAGGTCACCACCAAGCGAAACAAAGCCCACACAATCCTTAATCCTTAATCCTTAATCCTTCCAAGCTTTAAAGTGCCTGGATCCTCTCCCTTCGACTTTTAGCTTGTGAGGGGAAAATAAGAAAACATTGTTTTTGCATTTCTAAACTTTACAACAACAACAACAAATCTCAATACGATCTCTTTACATATTTCAGCATCTCATAAGAATATCGCAACTATGGCCGATAAGAAGGAAGAGCCCCAAGAGATTGGTAAGTTACGATTCTTCCTAATTCACATCAACTTCATCCATCTTTGTTGATGTTGGTAAGTTGGTGAGCAAAATAGACCCCGCCATTGCGACTCGAATGATGTACAAGAATCTGCACTGCCAGCACGAAACCAGCACAAGAAATCAACTGACTAACAATATCAACGACTGGTAGATTACTCTCTCAACAACCCCGACACCCTCACCAAATACAAGAATGCTGCTACAATCTCCCAAAAGGTTTTGAAGGATGTTACTGCCTTGTGTGTGGCTGGTGAGAAAATTGTGACCATTTGCGAGAAGGGTGACAAGCTCCTCGAGGAAGAGATCGCAAAGGTTTACCGAGGAAAGAAGATGGTCAAGGGTAAGAGTGTATCTCTATTGCTCGCGCTAATTTAACTAACAACCAAAAAGGTATTGCCCATCCAACCACCGTTTCTCCTTCAGCTTTCGTAACACCTTACACCCCTCTTACCTCGGACGAAGCCGAAGCAAGCGTTGTTCTCAAAGAAGGCGAAGCTATCAAGATTCAACTCGGTGCACAAATCGATGGATTTGGAACAATTGTTTGTGATACCATTATCATTCCTTCTGCCGACCACGCAAATGGAGAGATCAGCGGAAGAGATGCGGACCTTTTGTTGGCGACACACTACGCAAACGAGCTTTTGTTACGTTTAATGGTCCCCCCTGGATTGGTTCCAGTTGGTACAGAGGAGGAGCAAAAGAAGGCAGCAGCTATCAAAGCTCCTACTCAAACTAAGATTACCAGCTTACTCGAGAAATTGGTTAAGAGTTACGACTGTAACTTGGTCGAGCACACCACCTCTTGGCAATTCGAGCGCAACGAAATTGAAGGAAAGAAGAAGATTATCCTTGCTCCAGGAGACGGTACAAGAGGTGATGGTACTCCAGAAGTTGGCGAGGTTTGGGGTGTCGAGATGGGTGTTTCTCTTGGCTCTGGAAAGATTAAGAACTTCGAGAACAGAACCACTCTTCATCGTCGTACCAACCTTACATACGCCTTGAAGCGACCAAGTTCCAGAGCGATTATGAATGAGGTTGTGAAGAAGTTCGGCACCTTCCCATTCAGTTTGAGACAATTGGAATCCGAACGGGATGCTAAGGTCGGTGTTGTCGAGTGTGTACGTGGAAACGTTTTCAGACAATACGAAGTTGTTGGAGACAAGGACAGCGAGGCAGTCGGAAGATTATTGACCACAATTGGTAAGCAGATGATGAATCACCTATCTTTGAAACATTTGACTAACGTGTTCAGCAATTACCAAAAACGGTCTACAAAAGATTGCCTCGCCACCCGAGCCAGATCTTAGCAAGCTCAAGACCGATAAGAAGATCACCGACGAAGAGATCCTTAAGATTTTGGAGCAACCTTTGGCCAAGGATAAGAAGAAGAAGGCTGCTAAGAAGCCTGCTGCAGCAGAGTAAATAGGTAGATCGAGAACGGGCACGTGATGGGACAGAGGTGACAATTGAATCAATTGAAAGTTACCAAACGATGTGTTTCATGAATTGCTTTGAATGTCTACTTTTCTCATATTTACGTATCTTGCTGCCGACACTGCTTCACAAAGGCTTGTCAAGCATTTCACTGTTCTTACCTCATTCATTGTTGTCATTGAGAAGAGCGAGTGATGTTACGTTGTAACTCGGGTCTGCATCCCATAGGAAGATTCATCAGACAGTTGGAAACTTTTCAAATCCAGGAATATGCAGCAATTATATGAGTATCGAAACAACGGTGCAAGTGAATTCAATCATCAATTATTGCGTGTTTTCATAACTCTTAACTAAGTGAAGTGACGTGTAAATTGGTACAGTGCCTTCTTTTCGAATACTCGGTTAGGATTCATTAGGTTGAAGGCAAAGCCCAGAAATTACCTGCCTAGTGTTCCTTTACCTTTTTCGCTTGCCATCTTCGTCTTCAAGATCAACAACCAAATAATTCTCCTCAACAACCTTTCCAACAGGACATTCTCATTGATTCCATCAAAGACGGTCGGAGAAAAATAAAACGAAAGGTGCTTGCAGCCACATAGTGCCGCCCTATCCATCTAGCAGCGGATTTAAGCGATTTGCTCTCTCTGGATCATCAATTGATTTCATCTTGGTATCGATAAGAGCAAGAAGGCTATTCAATTCACCACTTCCACTTCTCCATCTGCTCTGCCTCTACCTTTTCTTCTTCTTGCTCTCCTTCAACGTATTGCTTCTATTTCACTACTTTCACGCAACAACGAACAAATAAGGTATTTTATCTCTTCGTCTCCGATGTTGTCTCCTACCCCTCTTTTCATTCATCATTTCACGGTACCGTGTCTCTTCACATGATACGAGTACGGCACGAGAAAACTTTACGCGATTGATCACCTTTCAAATAGGAGGATATCTCTTCTTCAATAAGATCCTTTTTTGTCGAAAAGATCATCTATCAGAATTGTTTATTGATTCTTTTCTGGAATTTAGGAGTTCTATGACCTCCTGAAAAGGACAAAAGGTTTAAATCCGACATTTACCTTTTATTGTTTCGCGCACTTAAAGTAACTCAACGATTTCGGCTCTCAAGGGGCGCTAGCTAAGGGATTTCATCTCGAAGCGAGAACTTGACTTTCTTTCCCTCTCAAATCAATCATACCACGATAATTCAACGCGTACATATCCCTTGAAAACAACGTTCGAGAACATTTATATGATTGCGAATTGAAGAGAAGTATACGAAATCCATTTAAATTATATAATCACTTAACTAACAATTCATTAGTTGTATTGGGACTGCCATCGCAATTGATAGGAGTCGGGTCGGTCGCAGGAGGCGACGAGCGAGGAAGCTATGAGCCAACTCAATTCTCGCCCAACACGCTCTCGTCGTTCCAGTCCATTTGTTTCCGCACAACGTAATCCGAATTCCTCTCCAGCTACAGTAGCAGATACAGGTCGAAAAAGAACGTTTATGGATAAATGGACGGAACCTCCTATTCCTGCTCCCATGCCATCATTTGCAGAAGCTGGAATGGAGAGGCATGGAGTGGTCGCGAACATGGCACCACTTGGAACGCGACCGAGCGCAAAAGCTGTTAAGTCTTCTGCCAAACCAGAGGTAGCAGATGCGAATGGAGGCAGACCAAACGGCGTTACGGAAGTGATGGATGATTCACTTCCGCCTTCTTTATCGGCGACACCCCAGGTCGTACCCCAAGAAGCGATGGATACCACGGAACCTAGCTCGAACGTTTCGCGGAGAAGATCCACATCTACGAAAGCTGAAGAACTCGAACACGTACCACCATCAACACCTCAACAGCCAAGAAGCGCGCGAAAAAGTGTTACTAGATCGAGTGTCGCACCTCCCAGTGTGCGAAACGAAAGTGAAGGACCTAGCATTTATGCAACTTCTCCAGTCCAGCGCACACCTCTTCCAAACGAGTCGCCTTCTACAGCTTCCTATCATGCTCATAAAATGAGTAATTATACATATGATGAAAGAGATGAGGCTCGTCAAAGGGAGGGTCGGGCTCGTGCAGTTGAAGCGGCTTCTCGCAGAAAGACGGCCAGAATTGTTGAGCTGGCTGTCTCTCACGCGATCGAGCTGAGCCGCTGGTGTACTGCCTATGCTTTACGAGAACTTTACGATGAAGACCCTGAAAATTTCGGCATACTTGTTGAAAAACAGGTCTACGAGGAGGCTACGGAAGAAGAGGTTCGGGAGTTTTACAGATTGATTGGAATCAAGAAGAAGGAAGGCAGAAAGGACAAGGCTGCTGAATATTATTTCAATGGAGATGGTAGCGACCCTGCACCTCATCGACCACGACGTCAAGTTCAACAAGCACCCGCCCAACCAATATTCCACTTTGCCCCTATATTCGAGGCAAAAAGGACTACGTACGCTTCGCCATATGCTAAAGTAACAACTGCAACGACGGCAACGACGGCAACGACGACATATACCTCACCATACGCTCAGCCACCTCCGCCACCACCATCTGCTTCTACCAACAAAGCTCCAACGGTAGCAGCTGCTGACTCTGTCAGACGCTCATCAGATGCTAAACCAGCTTCTACGTCTGGATCTCCAAGAAAACTGGGAGACCATGGCCTTTACCCTAATAAAAAGCACAAAGGAAACAGTTTTGCAGCCGTAAACGAGGACGTCAATGGAAAATCGGATGCAAGTGCAACTGGACCTGGAATCGGAAATAGAACTGATGGAATCGCGAAGAAGCAACAGAACGGAGTTGCGTCGGCTTCTTCTTCCGCTGTAGTTTTGTCATCCCCACTGTCTAAAATATTAGATCGACCAAGAGCAGTCTCAATTTCAAGCTCATCATCATTATCTTCGGTGGATGAACAAATTCTCGATAATGATGAATATGATCCTATGGATTTTGACCACGCTCAGAATCATGCTGGTACAGCAAAGCCTTCGGATGGTTTCGAACAATCCAAGGGACAGGGTATTGTTGGGGCGGGTAACGCCAATGCCAACGCCAAATTTGGTGCGTCCGTGTCAACCGAGACCCAGTCAAATGCTGGAGGGTCAATTAATCAAAAACGACCAATCAAATCAAAAAAATTGTCTAGGTTCGAATCAGACACATTTTCATCCACGGCAAAGAAAACCAATAATAAGAGTCGAAGTCTGAACAAATCTAAGACTTCGTCACCCGCGCCTCCATCCTTCCAAGCTATCAATATTCCGACCAGATCTCACAACACATCCAACAATTCAAACTCTCGTGTCGATAGCGACAATAATCAGGCCAATCCAAGCATGGCACCTGAATTAATACGTACCTCATCATCATCATCATCGGTTGGATCAGTACCAATATTAAAGCCAGTGGTGCCTAAAAGGCCACAAATTGTTTTCAAGTCGAAGAAAAAGGCACAGGCAGTTGATCGCCCGACTTATGAAGAGAGCGAGATGGTTGGTAAATGGAAGCGCAAGGCGCGAGAAATTACCAACGGTATTACTGAGGATTTACGAACTGAGAGCTTTGTTCGTCCAGATATACAGCCAAGAAGTGTCACTCCTCCAAATTATCGTAGACCTGTCGAGTATGCATCTGATGGAGGAGATTCTGTTTCCATTCCTACTGCTTCTGTTACAGCTTCTAGTCGTCAATCCAAAACCATTCGACTGGGCACTAAGAATGAGCGAGTTAGTAGAAGACAAACTACTGCTGCTCCTGTCAACAGTTACGACTCAGAAATGAGTTCACCTACAGGACTTGGGTTTCAACCAGACTTACCTCCCGGATCGTTACCAAATTCACGCGCTGGCACACCCTCATCTAATCGACCATCTAGAAAGGCTAAGAATGGCACAGGTTTACGTGTCAAAACTTCGTAAGTTACCATAGTTTATTTTATTTTATGTCTTTCGGTATCACGTCAGATTTTCGATTTTCTCCATACCTTGAAGGAATTTGTATTTTTTGATTATTCTGTTCCCTGCATCACCGGTCATCTTCGCCCCTCCGCACATTGTTCCAAGTGCTTTGCTGGACTTGCCGATCTACTTGTTGTGTTTTATGGTTACACAGTGTGACCAGAACTTTCTTTCACCTTGAATTGAACTTAATTTTTCTTTCATCTTCCTTTCGTATTTAAATGATGAAAATAATTCGCTAACAATTCTTTTCCCTCGCACAGACCAATGAAGAAAAAGAGTGGCCCTTCAGCTGGTATCCCGAGAGCAAGCGGTGAAAGAGATAGTCCAGTTGGAGGTTTTTATACAAATCAACAAGTAAGTTATTTTGTTTTCCTGTATGTGCATCAAGGGTATCGACGACAATGTGAAAAATGATGAATTAGACGATGTTGTAAAGTTCTTCATCGCTTTCTATTGTCGCTTTCGACTTCAATCAAGCTGCTATCTATCCTTCAACTCTTCACGACATCTTTCTCTACACTCTCTGCATCTTCTAAATATCGTTACTTTCATCGTCAACATTGCCATTATCGTCATCATTGGTATCATTATCATCGTGAGATTCCATCATTTAATGGACTCCCTCTTATCTTTGGATAAATGATGACGATAAGGCAATGGAATTGATGATAGTTCAATGGATTCTGAAATCTGAAATCTGATTGAATTTTCATTACGTTATGTTGTATTTCAATACTCAATATTTGGGGGGCTGGGTTTTCTTGGAGACAAAGTCGAAGAAAGAGGGAAAAAAGCAGCAAGTCCGGGCGGATAGCGCAAACTCTGATGATGGTCCATGGTGGATTGTGGATTATTCACATTACATCCATCTCCGTAATTGCCGAGCCTGAACAGCCCCCACACATGAAACTTTGCCACTTTCACAATCGTCATTCACAAGCATCTCATTTGTTAAGTCATTATTATTATTGCAAGAAGGAATTACTCCAAGGAAGGAAACTAACAAATGCGTGTAAAGGGTAGTGGAACTATCGGAGAAAACGACGATTATTGTGCGGCCTGTGGAGGTAATGGTAAATTGCTTTGTTGTGATGGATGTACTCGCTCCTTCCACTTCAAATGTGTAGATCTTTCACCAGACTCACCAACCTTAACGACGGAAGAATGGTTTTGTAACGAATGTCTCGCACAAAGCGTTCCTCGATCCAAGGATGAAGAAATAGGTTATTTCGGCCCTTTGTTGGCGAATATGGAGAGAAAGAATCCAAGTGCTTTCCATCTTCCAAAGGCAATTCGGGAGTATTTCGAGAACGTCAAGACCGGGACCGAAGGAGAGTATGAAGAAGGTGTAGTACAGAAACCAAAGTAAGCTTACATCTGGTGGTAATTATCTTGGCTCTTCTTACTAACCATTACAACAGGAACAATCGTGGCTACGATGAAGCTCCGGATTACTTTAAGCTAAAGGACAGCAAAGGAAATCCAATTCTCTGTCATGGCTGTCACCTTTCAGCTGTCAATCCAAGTCGGGCAATTATTCCTTGTACTTATTGTAGTCTCTCATGGCATTTGGATTGTTTGGACCCTCCACTTGCGAAAGAGCCTCCGCCTGGAAGATCTTGGAGATGTCCAGCTCATGTTGATGATCTTCTCGAACAAGTACCAGGATCTTTAGGTCCAGCTCATCGTTTCCGAAAGATCAAAGGAGCTTCACTCATTAAGCCTATTCTTGCTCGTGGCGTTAGAAATAATGGTCACATCGAGATTGAGAACACTACTTCTGAAGATGAAGATCAAGGTAGTGGCTTTTATGAGCAGAGAGAGTATGGTCATGTGTACAAGCTTCCAGAGGAGGGTATCAAACTTGACTTCATTTCACGGTATGCTGCCCTTTCCAATTATTTCATGTTTAATTTACTAATTGATTGCACAGTGTTCATCGTGAATTTGGACATTACAACCAACGCAGCTTTGCAAACAAGCGGGCATCTATTCCAAAGCCACGATTACAAACTGCCGAATTCGACAGTCGTAGCCTTGATGAACAGCAAGCTGCTCTCAATCTCGTATATCTGGCCACTGCAAATCCAACGATCAATCTTACACAAACCCTGATTGATGCCTTAATTGTAAGTTATTTATTCTTACACTTTACGCCTCCAATCTACGTAACATAATGACGTAACATAAATCTAACCTAAAACCCTTTAGTCCGAAGCCGATGAGCCAGTCATTAAGTTGATTGCAAAAGGAGATGCGTCCAAGCTCTCCAAGAAAAAGCCATTGACTCAAGCTGACAAATCATCTCTGGTTGCTATGACAGCCTTCCTTCAGGAACGTCTAGCTTCGACCTCTGGCGATGCTGAGGGCGACGACGGCATGATGGTGGATAATGAAGATGACGACTTGTGATTCCTTGATTGTCGACCATCAAATTGGGATGATTTTAGTTTGATCTAGTTTGACCATGAGGGTATGGTGTCAACTGAGGACTAACACAATCTTGTCTCGTGACATAGTCATCACATGATAATGTCTTGGCGTATAGCAGGCATAGATATCACATCTCTCCTCTTCGTGGTGTTATCATTGACTGCTTATGTCTTCTCATCGAGTAGTTTTGCTGAGAATCATAGCTAGTCATTCTGAAATCAATTAGTCAACTTCTATTCTCCTTTCGTTGTATTGGCGCCAGCATGCAACTTTTTCCGTTTCTCTCGCACTTGGGCTGCGACTTTTCAATCTTGCTTCTTTTTCATATCAATGGGGCGGAACACAAAATTCATTCAGACTTGTATCATACACATCATACGAAACAACTCTTTGCAGACAATGCGAAAGCATCTCGTCAGAGTGAGGGATTTAGGAAGGAATCATTGGTGCAGCATGGCGTTAAGTGGAGTTCTTATTCATTTTGACTTTTTAGGGTTTTGCAGACTTAAGGGATTTTAATTTTCGAGAAGGGGACTGTTTTTGAAGACGGCGGATGAGATTCGGTGATTCTTTCTTTTTTTTCGACGTAGGCAATCAGATGGGGAGAGGGCTTTGAACGAGAGATGAAAGTGGATGTGGTAGATAAAATGGGAAGATATCGATACTTGAATAAGTATTAGATGGGTCGACGGATGGATTGTGTAGTTGAGAGAAGGCAAGAATGGATCACATCATATTACATCACATATCATCTGGTTTTGCGATGGTATGGAGAGGGGCTGAGGAGAGGGGATTTCATGCTTCCTTTGATTTTCTTGCTGGGGTCGATGATCTGGTAGCAGAATGGTTGATGGAGGGGGAAAGACGCGGTAGCTGCTGTAAGCAGCCAGGGGGGAAGGGGGGAATGGAAGGGAGAAGAGGGGGGGCAAACCAGGTAGTGATACTCTATCAGATTAGATGAGATGAATGATGAGAAAAAAGATTAAAATGTGATTGAGTGTGCTGCAAATGTGATTTTGTGGTAAGACAATGTAGAAATTGAGAGTTTGATCTAATACTACTTGATATATACTGCAGTAGAACACTATCGAAGACTGGTGGCTGGCTGGCTAAATGGCGTAGCAAAGGTAAAGAAAAATATATAGTAATTCGATGGGTAAGGTGTGAGTATCTATTGAGAACTTGGAGCTAGGAGCTAGGAACTAAGAGGTGATTTGGGGAACGGGGAAAGATTTTGGGATGATGAAGTTCTGTGCTTTGTCTCCGATTTCCTGGGGAGATTGAATCCCTTGCTGAGAGAGTGAAGGGGAGTTTCAAGTCGTAATTGAGAAGGATTTTGGTATACTTATGATTCTTAATTCACGGATGCTGGCTAAGAATCATGTTGATAATAGACCAAACCAATGATGCGATGCTATGGATCATCAGTGCAGGGGATCTTGCGCCATGTAAAAAGTCCTAGCAGGCTTTGGGCCGTAATCATGTAGAGAGAAAAGGATTGTATATCTTTCGGAACACGCTCCCGTCAACTCCGGCTGAGAAATTCATCCTTTGCCAGGGTTTAGATAGACGACGCTTCGTGATTTGAATACCTCTGCGATGGCAGTGGGAATCACAGAGGTATCAATGGCTTTGGGATACTTCGAAGCGTCACAGACTGAGTCAGACCGAAAAAGGAAAATATGCTTGTTGAGACGTCTTGGTGATGGCGATTGGACGGCATCGAGGTGTTCACAGATTTGTGACGAAAGGTGGGGGTTGGAGAAAGCACTATTGCTTTTTCTACCGTCGTTCTGGAAGTAAAAAGCAATGAGCTCAAGCTATATGTTATCGATGATTGGTCGTCGACGAGTCAAGGTCTTGCCAGATTTATGACCCACTCTTGAGACACTTCTGGTAGCTACAGGTGAGGATAGGTGAGGTCAGGAAGGGGCATTTTTGCCTTCGCCATCACTGACCATCTCTTTAGACAAGTGCAATCAATATTGATTTGTCAAGAAATACTGAATCATGATTAGTCAATGTCGACGAGTCTCGAGGTTTGTGCCAGTTGATGACCCACTCCACTCTCGAGCCATTCCCCCCACACTACCTACAACAGTTGGCTCAGGACCCCGGAAAATATAATCGCGAAGATTACTGCGAGCCATTTTATGTTCAGAAAGCAAACAATGGTTATGATGAGCATGGTTCATTTTCACACACCGATTGATGATTAAGCGGATCTCTTCATTAAGGACATCTTCACATTCCTCCTCCACATATTTTCCTTGCTACATCTATTTCAACTCCTATCCTAATACATCAGTCATGGCGACAACAACTCTCACCGAAGTTGAACTTCAATCCTTTCCCAATAATTCTTCGCCTTGGGTTCCCAATACTGGAATTGCACAAAGCGAATCGGATCCAGAAGATATTAGACAAGACACCACTCCACCAACCAATGCTATAGAAGTCTTACAAAAATGGAATTATCCTCCTAATAATGTATATCGAGTGGGAGCTTCATTTTGGGGTTTCTTTCTCATGGGGATGAATGATGGTTCTTATGGTGTAAGTCTTCACTCCATCTTTCACTCCGAGATACATCATATACTAAACGGATGAAGGCTTTGATCCCATACGTAAGTCACATGTGCTCTTGCAAATCGCAATTCCTGTACTGAGAAATGTATAAAGCTGGAACAATATTACAACCTATCCTACACTGTCATCTCCCTGATCTTCCTTTCCCCTTTCGCAGGTTACACATTCGCCTCCTTAATCAACGACTCCGTCCACGTCAAATTCGGTCAGAGAGGTGTGGCTATCATCACAGGACTATCTCATCTCATCTCCTATATCGTACTTTCGCTTCATCCCCCCTATCCAGTTCTTGTCGTTATGTTTGTCTTTGTAGGAATTGGTAATGGACTGGCGGATGCGGCTTGGTGTGCTTGGATTGGAAACATGGTTAGTGCGAATCAGGTGCAGGGATTCTTGCAAGCTTGTTATTCTCTTGGTGGGACAATTGCACCTTTGATTGCTGCGGGGATGCTGGCTAAGACGGGGTTGGAGTGGTATTATTTTTATTATATCATGGTGAGTGTTGCTGATATTCTGAAAATTGTCTCGTCGAGAACTGTTGACTGACAAGAAACAGACAGCAGTAGCAGCCACCGAACTTCTTACTTCAACATGGGCATTCTGGGCTCAAACGGGTCAGGTATACTCAGTGGAAAATCCTCAAGATGTCAATGCTAAGACTGGAAGACTTCGAGAAGCATTAAGTAATAAGTTGACTTGGATATTCGCAGCTTTCATCTTTGGCTATGTAGGAGCTGAAGGTAATCTCCCATTTCTACATATTACCCAACTTCAAGATATTAACAGTCATCATAGTATCACTAGGCGGTTGGATCGTAACCTTCATGACCCAAGTTCGCTCCGGCACAACCTTTTCTTCCTCCCTCACCTCAACAGGTTTCTGGGCCGGTATGACAGTTGGTCGCATAGGTCTCGCTTTCCTGACAGCTTGGCTAGGCGAATTCACATCCGTACTCGTTTACCTTGGAATCTGCATAGCCCTTGAGCTTCTCTTCTGGCTCATCCCATCCTTCTACGTTTCCGCAGTTGCAATATCATTCTTGGGATTGTTCCTCGGCCCCTTATTTCCAACAGCTATTGTATTGGTTACGAAACTTATGCCGAAGGAACTACATGTTGGAAGTATTGGGTTTGCGACTGCATTTGGAGGAAGTGGAGGAGCAATATTTCCTTTTATTGTGGGAGCGCTTGCCCAGGCAAAGGGGGTGAAGGCGTTTCAACCAGTTGTTTTGGCGCTCTTAGTGATGATCTCTGGATTGTGGATGTTGGTTCCGAGAAAGGGGAAGAGAGATGAGGAGGTTTCGAGGGTGAGATGGGAGGGAGTTGTGGTGGCGAATTGATTTGCACATGCGTTTGAATCGTGGGTTGGAGCTTTTTTATTGTTTATTGAGACTGCTTGGGTACAACATATAGTACATGGCGGTGGAAATGCTAAAGAAATAGCGTAGATAGTATACCTCACTGAACTTCTAGATTTTACATCGCTTAAGGGAATTGCGTTCGAGGGTCCCTAGCTGACTGGCTTACACAATCAAGCCTAGTCCCTCCATTTCTCTCTAGCCATATTATGCGTTCATAACCTTTTCATCATCTGCATTTAGTCTTTATATTTAACTTGCCTTGTGCTTTCACCTCAACGTCTCAACTCATTCTCCACATAATCATCCCCCTATACTCCCTCCTATGCAGATTTTCTCTCTCTTCTTTCGCCTTATGCCATCTTTAACCTCAAATGTCTACCTATAATCTCCATATGAGATTACCTCAAGCTTCAATATTCCGGAAGAGCCATAATGTCCCTCGTGGCAATAGGCTCCCATGCTCCTATAGCCTTCATTTCCACCTCACCCTCTGTTCTTCTGTACCTACCCTCTTCATCACTTTCCATTTCTCTTTCATATCCCGAAGTTTCTTAGACTTCAAAGCCTCAAATACACCTTTGAGCCCAAGATTAACCGAAATCCCCCTTCATCCCCAAAAGTTCACATTCAAGTTTTCAATCCATACATCAGTCTACCTCGAGCACCAAATAAAAAAGTTACCAAAGTGCCGCATGGGTTTGTATAGTGTCATGTATTAATTGCTTTGACCACCTTTCTTACCTTTAAGATTTTGTATCTCTTTTTACTCTCTTGAAAGAGGAAACTTGATGGAATTGAATGGATATTATCAACTTCGCAGAAAGAATTATGGAACGACAAATAACACCAAACGAGGCTATTGATACGCACTTGAAAGACAATGATATAGAGGACATTATGGAAAACTCGGAGATTGGTATGCAGGAATATTTGCATGGATATACGATGGAGGAGGATACAGCAGAGAAGATCGCGCGGCAGGAGATGCAGATGCAATTTCACGGCAATTATATTCCAGCACAGGATGGAGCTTTCGTTTATGCTGGAGCTACTGTTGCAAATGATTACTTTCTTGCTCCTGGTAATAAAGCTGAATGGTTCTGGTTGTATCAACTGCTGACTGCGCTCTAGCTGTTGCACAAGAGAGTTCCTTTGCGCCGCGAGTTGTGGGCATGGAAGCTACTGCCACTGAGCTCGACAATTTTACCTTCGTACACCCTGATCAACCTTTGACGCCAAACAACTTTATTCCTCTTGCTGCGCTTGTACAAGACGCCATCGCAGATCACGATTTCGACACTTCTTTCAATGACATTGTTTGGGCACCCAGGATACCTTTCACAGTGGATTTTGCAAGCTATGCTGCATTCGAAGATGAACTGAAGGGGACCGAATTCGACCTTAGTAGAGACAGTTCAGCAGCTTCTGGTCAATACTACAACTACGTCAATGGTCTCAGCCAACCCCTTTGCGATCTCGGCCACCCAAATGTCGATATGCTTGAAAGATACTCGGCTTTTCAGATCGAAAAGTTTTTGGCCTTCGCGACTCTGCATAGACAGAAAGTAGAGTATAACCAACAGCCTCTTAATGCTAGCTTCAAGTATACGGGTCTGACAAGCAGGTTTCCATTATGGGAAACGGATTCAATTGCTGGGAGACCTGAACGAATCAATGCATACAAGGAATTCGTTGCTAGGATGGAGCCGGTCATCAGATCATGCGCCACTGTTTTTCGACAAACACAACCAAAGGTCTACGATGAAGCAATTCGACTGAGAAATGCTAGCGTTGGTGAACTCCCAGTCGATAACTTCCCACAATTATCTCAAAATTGTTTCGAAATGGTGAAAATCGTAGCCAACTGCGCTCTTAAACCAAAACAACTGTCAAAGATAATTCCTTGGACCGTCATTCTGGTGTTGGGATCTCATACTTTTGGAGGAGGATTTACTCTTTTCAAGGGTGAAGGTCAGGGAAATGGGGGACCCGTAACCTCAAACTCGTCGGCGTCGGATATCCTCATTGTTAATAATGATTTGGAGGTTGGTAATTTACCGTTCGTGGCGGATGAGGGGGCTGTGATGTATCTTCTCCATTTCTTTTTGCCGCGAATGGGTCATGATTTCGATACAACTTGAGGTGGTTTGGGTGCTGTGTGCGCTGGGTATGTATTTACTCGACATGGTTTCGTCGTGGAGTTTTTAGGTGTCATGGGGGTGGTGTGGCGTTGGTGCAATGGTTTGGGCGCTGGAGTACTTGCTTTCTAGATTCAAGTGTTGGGATCTTGCCGGGAGATAGACAAGATGTTGTGGTGATCCATTTTTGGATACTATACCCTTCGTTTGTCTCTTTTGGCGCTGGACTGAATATTCGATCGCGGGTTTGTGGGTTGTGCTTTGGTGGCGGGCTTCCTCCCGTGGAGATGCTGGGACTTGGCATTGGTAGATAGATATGATACCCCTTTGAGAGTTAGTACATTCCATACAATCTTTTCTAGCAGATCTAGGTCTCTCAAAGTCCTCGATCTGCCTTAGACTAGTTTTTTTTTCATATCCACACGAATAATACATTCAATACATTCAAGAAGTGTATCTAATCCATCTCTGGTGCCCGTCTCATGTGTTATCTCATTCTCCTCTTTCACTTCAATTTAGACCAGTCCCTCATCTCAAAAGATAAATAAAAAGCAAAGCAGAATATATGATTGCACTCTCTCCTCGTGTCTAGGAGATGCTGGTTGAGGGCAACATGATTTGCCAAGACGTTGTTCGATTACATAATCTGGCGGATAAGCAATGAGATTCTTCTGCTAGTTATTCTAAATGTGGTGAGTGATACCTACTTGGATTAATGAACAGAGATTTCTCTCAAATATTACGAGGAATGATTTCTAACAAGTTTATTGCTTCAAATATCGTTTCGATATAGGGAATTGAATGTGTCTACTGAAGCATTCATCTCTCTTTAATTTTCTCAAACCCTAATCTTATTCAACACCACCCTCCCTCTCTAAGCAACATGCAGGCGGCTGTGACTAGGAGATCGAAATTTAGAACTGCATGCGATAGATGTTACGAGCTCAAAGAAAGATGCGAGCGTGCATCCCCCTCAACCTATTGTGCACGATGTGATAGGCTGGGTGTGACTTGTTCAACGGTACGGCCTGTACGGCCCGTGGGCAGGAGAGCACAACATACGGACTCGGTGACAAGACTGACACCGAGGAAATCCAGAAAACTGGCGCAAAATCAGCCTAGTATTGATTCATCTTTGAACGTGCTTCCTAATTTACAGCCAGAAGAGGAGGAGCTGTTGTCGTTTTTCCTAAGCCAATCAGAAAATCTGAATCAGTTCATTGCGTACCCGAGCTCTCAAGCTGGAAAGCAGCAGTTGTTTTCCGTTCAGCTATCGAGTGCTCTGCCATCGTTCAGGGATGCTTTTCTCGCATGTGCTCTATCAGTAAAACAACCTCAAACAGGCACCGTAGGGGATGCGGGCACAACTTTCAGTGTTCGCTATATATTGAAGGCTATGGATGCATTACGTTCGCTGCCTGTTTTATCTTCACAAGATGCAGTTCTATGTCATGCTCTGGGAGGTTTGCTTGCCTTTTCAATATCTTCCGCAATCGGTGTAGGAGTTCCAGATGTTTGTCGTCACTGTCTAGGTACAACCACTCCGTTCATGGGAGCAGCAGTTTCTGATGTACAAGATGATCCGTGGGGAAGCTTTTTGATTCTTTTGGAAACTATGGACTGTCTCATGCATCGACAACAGCCAATACTGAGGATCCGAGTACCAACCTCTGTTGTCATTGACTGTCGTCTTGGCCTCTGTTTACCTCTGTTACCATACTATCATGATCTATGTGTGATCAGTAACACACTTCTTAACACAACTGACACGAATGACTTGGCTCGGTTGCAAAAGCAGCTACATGACATACATTGCATTGTAGAGCCATGGCATCCATCTCAATTGGATGGACTTATTGAGTGCTTTGATTCAACGGAAATCGTTCATCTTCTTGCGCAAACTAAAGTCTACCGCTTGGGAGTTCTCCTAGTGGGTCATCGGCTACGATATCCTTTTGGTCAGGAAGACTCTCAAGCGGAAATCTGGTCAAAAGAAGTAATGATGGAACTTGAGATGGCAAAATTAGTCACCAAAAAATCTATGCGGTTTGTAACATTACCATTTATTATCGCTGCTGTTGAGGTTAGAGATGAAAACTTACGTGCCAATACGCTTGAACGCGTAGACGATTGCGTGGATGATTTCGCTCAATTCATGCAAAAGGCAACCAAGACATTTTTGTCGAGAGTTTGGCATGAGAGAGATGCAAATCTTACAACCAGGTGGTTTGATTCAATCCACAAACCTTGTCCTGTGTTGAATGCTCTTACTGCAGCTTGTTCAACTGGCTAATGGATGTAGCTAATTTTCGTATGATGGATATTTCTAAGGTTTTATTGTTACACATATCATATAGATTTGTCCCATTTGAGCAGCCTTGCAGATTAATTATTGGATAAGGAACTTTGCTAAGTAAGCTATGCTAGGAGAGAAAGTTCCAACCGAAAGATAAATAAAGGAGTTCATCTGGAGAAGAGCTACCCGCCATTTACAAGACAAGAACCTGGCGCATGGTTGCCAATAGTCTAGACCGCAGGCTCACTATGAGAGATTCAAAATTCTGAGCTTCAGAGAAACATTCATATCCATTTTAACAGTTCTAATAGTCGAAAACCCTCGTGGCGTATATTACTACTCTACACCTTGTTGATGATCGAGTCCAACGTAGCTGCAGCCTTCAGCAAAGCTTCATCTTTATGTCTATATCCCACAAGCTGCACACAAACCGGTGCATCCTTGTACTGTTCGGGACCGGTGTCTTCGGGAATATATGTCAGCCTGGATTATGCTGAATTGGGGAGATATTGTCACTTACACAATCTATAAATCTGTTCATCATCTGGACCGAACTTGGCATTACTCAAATCATCAGCCAAGTCTGTGTCTTGCACTTGATCCACCGGAATCACAATAGCTGGATAATCAAGATAATTCCACAAGCACGTATATGCCACCCTTGACCAACAATCCAATGGAACTGCGGTGTGCGCTGCAGAAGGCATTAGAATTACGTCTAAATCGTTGTCGCGAAATAATTTGAGATACGTTTTCGCGGTCTTTGCTCGCCGGTCATTCAATTCGAAATAGCCTTGTAAAGTCGTTCCTGGCACTGATAGAAGGCCGCTTTTTGCCAGTGATGGAATGGCTGGCTCTCCTGTTCGCCCGAACTGTTCTAGATAGTGCTTTTGAAATCAGTCTACATGTCTAAAGCTGGTTAACCGGAGATTTTCTGAACTTACATTACTTCCTGATAGTGTCATATAGCTGATGAAGTCTTGGTAAATCGATGCGACGTCGAATAAATCAATAGAGATAATCCCAACATTGCTGTTGTCACTGAGGAGATCAACCGCCTGCTTTAAAAC
Source organism: Botryotinia calthae (assembly GCA_004379285.1). Taxonomy (NCBI): domain Eukaryota; kingdom Fungi; phylum Ascomycota; class Leotiomycetes; order Helotiales; family Sclerotiniaceae; genus Botryotinia; species Botryotinia calthae. Next base: position 29,026 of record PHWZ01000281.1, on the reverse strand, counting down.
GCGTCGAACAGGGGGCGATGGAGTAAAGACTCCATCATTTTGAGCAACGCCAACCCGGAGTTTATGTGTGGGTTTAATATCTAGCCATGGAATCGAAATTGTGGTACTGTCATACTTCCAGGTATCTGCTTGAAGTATCGATTTAAGAAGTAGTTCGCAATCCCGGAGTGAAGTCGCCATTGGTCCGACAGTTGACTTAACACCATCTGTTCCCGGCGGAGTAAGATCTCTTACGCCGCCATGAGGAATCAACCCTACACTAGGCCTAAATCCATAAATACCATTACATACCGATGGAACACGAATACTTCCACCGATATCCGTTCCAACACCTAAAATACTTCCTCGAAGAGCAAGGAGTGCACCTTCGCCCCCAGTACTTCCACCTGCTGTTAGCGATTTATTCCGTGGATTCAATGTTCGACCGAAGATGTTGTTGTGACTATCTCCTGTCATGATCGATTGGGGAAGATTGGTTTTGCAGTATAGAACTGCACCTAAATCGAGAAGCATAACAGCTAGTGCGCTATTTTGCGAGGCGGGAGAATTTACATAACAGCCTAGTCCAGTTGAGGTATCATATTCAGCGACGTCGAAACTATCTTTTAGGGAAATTGGTAGACCGAATAGAGGAGGAAGGGATTTGCCAGTTGATTTTGAGGAGGCGTATTGGAGATCGAGGGTCTTGGCTCTTTCGATTGCTGCGGTGAAAAATATTTCGGTCAGGCAATTTGTCTATTAGTTTTGAGATTTTTTAGCTTTCTTTCTTCATTGGACATTGCAATATTTTCGAGTTCTTCAACAAACACGACACGAATAAACTCACCAATTGATGGGCAATAGCAGCTCTTTTGCAAAACGCAATGGTTACTTGCTCCGCCGTAAAGACTCCATTCTTCAATATCCCAAGAAGTGCAGTGGCGTCGTAGTCAGAAGTGATTTGATATTCAGTCTCGTCCAACACCCCACAGCTGAGTGGGACTTCCATCACGCTGGACATGTTTTGGTATTTCTCGGTGGAAAGTCGCCATTCTTTGGGTATGAGGGAATGCTGTGCAGCTTTCTTCTGAGCGGAGAGCGCAAGGTAGGGGTTTGGAGAGGACGTTGATGTGCATATGGAGGATAAAATCATCTTGATGGTGATGAGGTGGATATTGAATGGATTTCAAGTATAAAGATCAAGCGAGTCAAGTGAAGTGATGTTAGAAAAGAAGAAGCTTCTGGATAATAGTACTCGAAGAGGACATTTCTAGCTACATATATACATTCTCTAACACCAGAAATATCGAATCCGTCTCGAGAACCCCACAGGAAACTAGAAATCATACATGCGTAAATATCATAATGTTATAAACTCTCCGGTCCCGGTTCCGGTTCCATTTATTATTATAATTCGGCTCTAGCTCTAGCTCTAACATGAATAAAGCACCCCAAACCCCGCACTCAACATCTTTCACAGGGGTCAGAAATAGAGAGTAGAGAAATGTAGAGCCTACCTCCCTTCCTCCCTCAACATATTCCATGAAATGTCATGTCTTTTTGAATTCGCAGCCATGGTAGGTGGTAGGTATTGATTGGTTGAGCTCAATTCTCCGGTCCCACAGTGGGGTCATGTTACAAAGCCTACGATACATAGGAAACGAAACGAAACAAAAAATTAACTCTCCGGTCAACTCTCCGGCTCGGTCCTTTGTAAGATGGATTGGATGTAAAGTTGGGAGTTTCGTGGGGAGTTTTCTGGATTGTGTGGATTGGATTTCTGGAAAGGATATGGGTGAATGAATGGGGAATTGAGAGACCTAACTTTGTTTTTTGTGTCTTTTCCCCTGCAAGACACGACGACTCATGGTCCCTTTATTCGTAGAATCCCGGACATCCATATATTCTCCTCGCTACAGAGTACTCTTTTCATGTTTTGGTACTGTGTATTGTATGGCACTTTAGAACATGCATATGATTGAAAACGACGAGGTAGCAAGAGGGCACTAGAACAAGAATTAGAGGATAATAATATCTCATCATTTTATGCTAATTTATGCCACATGTAACCAATAAAAACTACCCAAGTATTCAAATATTAAACTGTAAAGATCGTGTATATCATCCCGTCATAATCCGCTCCATATTCATATCTGTGTGCTCATGTGCGTGTAACTCCAATGCTGATGCGTATGCTGTGCGAATCCTTTCTGTTTTCCGTTTCATTACTTTAGTTCTCTCAGTCCTCCTCTGTTAAAATACCAATATCTCGTAAGGACCGTCTGTCATTAATGCGTTAAGGAAATTGTAAGAAATTCATCCTGCTTCTTGTATCTCATCTCATGATATCCCTTCCCTTCCACATCAAGTGCTCGTTACTCGTGACTCAAAAGTCGAAGAAGCTTAATGATCATTAGGGGAAGCGAGTGAGCACAGGTTTATCTATGCAGGGCAAGAAACACTTCTAACAGTCTGTGGAGGTCCCATGTTCCTACCGATAGAAAAAAATCTCATCAGCAAACGAGTTTTGACTTTTGAAAAATGGATGTGAAGAAATGAAAGTACTCACCAAACACCACTAGCGATTTGCGCAAAGGCTGGTGCGTAATCGACTGTATCAAATTTGCAGTTGGGGATATTATATGTGGAGCGGACTTGGGAGATTGAGAGAGCGTTGTCTGTGAGAAGGGGATGTTAGTGCTTGTTCTTACGTGTGTTACTTTTGTGGGGTTTTGAGGGGAAGGAGATGAGATTATGAGGAGGTAGGAAATAGTAGGGGAAAGAGTAGAAACCCGGGGAAGATAGGTAATACATACGGGTATAAACTGGTCCTCCGCCAAGTGGTACACTAATGAAATATTTCGCATCTGCAGCTCCATCTAATTCAATGCTAATCACTTGACCCGAAGGAGAACCTCCACTTGTACAAGAGATATCGATGATCGTTTGAGGTGGTCCGACTTGCCATGTATTTGGTGGTCCTTGCTATTTAAACGATTAGAATCAAGCTTATGGATAAATGACATCATTTTCCGCTGAGTTGGGCAGGATAATATAATATGTGATAGAAAGAATGGGAGAGTGGTACATGAATAGGAAAAGGATAAGAGTTGATCAGCAAAAGAGTAAAAACTTACAACTAAAGCGGGTGTATAGTCCACAGCGTGAATCTTACAGTTATTCTGTACATCAAAGCCATCTGTAGAGATAGATGAAATGCTCAAGACATTGTTGGTGCTAGTAGTCGAACCATCGAGTGGAACGGATAATGTGTATTGAGCACCTGCTGCACCGTGAAAGGTAAGAGATGCTGTGTTGAGAGGTGGAGAGAGAGGGAGTGCGGAGGTTAGAGCTAAGGAGGCGGCAAGGGTAGCGATAGTTGTGAAGTACATTTTGATCTGGGAGTGGTGTTATTATGTGGTGTGAGTTTTGAGCCGGAAGGTTTGGTTGCTAATTGTTGATGATGATTTGCAAGCTTGATGTAGTATGAGGAGATGTATTGATTGCGATGGTGAAGACGAATATAAAAGAGTAAGTTGAGCATCTATATATACTTTTCTCCATGTATTTGTGGCATCAAATAACCTCCCAGTAAACATAAATCTATGAACACGCCCCAACAAAGTCTCACATCACCATCTCATCCACGTCCCCGCTGTAATGGCACTGCCACTAGAAAAACCACTCACATTTTCCTTCCCAGATCTCAAAATCAGTATACCCACGCAGCCCGTGCAGTTCGTGTAGGTAGCCGAATCAAAGACAGAAAAAAAATCCAAGTTCTGACCATATCGTATCTCTCAAACGTCAAAATTCCATATCAAAGACATCCGACAACGCGCAGCTTTACCAATTGAACTTTCAGCTAAAATATCACTTGACATTTGCATACGAACTTGGGCTTAGATCGAAGCATGATTTACGCTTGCATCATTTCCAAAATCTTAGAATGTGCTCAAAAACTTGACCAGGCTTAGAACTAGGCTTAAAATAAGCTTTTTTCACCAAATATTACACTGGCAATCGCTAGACCACGAAGTACTTTCTCATGTAATGAGAAGAGGTGAGAACGGTGAGGCATGAGGCTCATTTGAATATGGCTGAGAGAATCAGATTTCCACTGAGACAAACCAAGAGTATGTACGAGGCGTAGTTGTCGGTTGGTGTACATATTACGAGATCATTCAATTCCCGAAGGCGTTTCTAATGTTGATATTCGGAATTAGGCTTTTATGTAATGTGGGTGGATTCTTGTACGATGTGAAATCATGCGTATTACCCATAAGCAACAGTACATTATTATCGTACTTTGACGGATACTATTTTAATGGTCGAAATTTACCATCGTCAGTAAGCCTACCTACCTAGCTCAACTCTTCGCCAGCAAACAAAATCAGACCTATTCAAGTTTGTTATTCTGAGTATTCTAAGAGTATCTCTTCACCAAAAATAAACCCTATATGACGTGTCTCTCACTTACCTCGCCTCTTCCGCCACCTCCATCTTCTCCTCAATTTATTCTTGGCGAAACCATCACCAACTGAAACTTTGCGGAGCGCTCGGAGCTGACATGAAAGAAATCCAATCACGATATCTTCCGATAATAGACATCTTGCGGATACCCAGATAATTTTTAGCAATTGCTAATAATGGACATATGTTTCAGCCCTATATCCAGAATCTGCTGCGGCGCGGGGCGCGGGATGATAAGTGGTGAGACACTGATGGATGCGTGGAATGCGTCGGATGAGGGGTAGTAAAAATCATCACGTGCCACGCATTCACGCCAAAGTCTTGGGGGTAATGTTTGTTGGTGACAAACATACATCTGTGTGACAGCAGGTTGATGACTTGGCTCTTGGGTGAGAATATACGAGAATTCAAATCGTGGTCTCCCGTCTTCCCGTGTTCGTTTCCGCCTCAATATCGTGACCCGAGTCAAGGAGAAAGAATATGATAGAATTTTACGTAACGGCTTGACTGTATGATTTTTGTTCGTATTTCTTTCCTTGAGATCGATGCTTATGTTGTAGTTGCTAGAGAAAGAGATGTAAAACGATATTTGTAGAAGCATAGTTCCCGTTCCTCTGTAGTTTGTGATGAGCTGAGATATTCAATTCAGCCTCTCAAAATAAGTCCCGAAGTGCTCTTCGTATACGGCGGGGAACCCTATTGAGGCTTATCAGATCCGATTGCTTCATATTATGAGTTCGTATGTCTCATAGACGCCAATTTTCATACTGAAAGTCTTACGCAGCTCCATTTTGTATTGTCGTTTACAAAGATGCTAATGAGAAGCATCTGTCCCAAGCTCAAAGCATTTTTCAGAATAACAATCATCTATACTTCTATTCTGCATGATGTGATATCAGAGATAATAAAGCTATTTCTTTCTCCTTGCCGTAAGTCCTGTTTTATACCTCTGTTCATTTGTCGATATCTACTGGGTCCATGATATTTTGTCCGAACTCCTGAAGTTTCAGAAGCGAGAAGTAGATTAGGTTTGAAACTTCCAATATTCTCCATGTTCCAAGGTCTCTAGAAGGGCAAATAACATTTCAATACTCGAGCAACTAAAACATCTTAGGATTTTGAAAGACCCTCTCATTACCAGACTGCAGCTTGAACTCTCGTAAACTCTAATAATAACAACTCAAAGATTCATGGTCCAACTAGGTAACCACAGTCGTCTGGCCAAAAATAAAGCCCATAGAATACCGCTTTCTTCCTCATTCATTTTCAGTACACTGTATGTTCAACAGAATTCCCCTTCCTCACTCAAGGTCCGGTTCTTCTCCTTTTCTCTTTTCTTTTCTTCTCTCCTCTTCTCACACAATCTTCTCACAAGAACCTATCCGCAGGACTTTCCCAAAATTCTCTCACCTTCAGCATTTCTTTTACTATGGATGTACAACCGATCACCCACGGTACTTCACCAGCCCCAATCTCAATCCCCTCTACAATCAAACATCGCAGTGTTTCCTCAATTGAGCCCACGATTTCTACTCCATCAATCCAATTTCCGCCACCTTTACAAAACTTAATAACACGCCAACATTCCTCCCCCCAGAATTCGGGAGGTACATAATCACCCCCTTTATATTCTCTCATTTTCAGAATCAGAAAACCACACGAATGGCATTCCAAGCGATATCCTTCCAACCTTTCCACCATAGGGAGATAGATCATAGCAAAAAACCATCTCCCAAAATCCCATCGATCAGAACTCATTCCCTTCATATATACTACACCTCCACCTCCCACTCAGCTAATCTAATATAATCCTCCAAACGCTATACGTCTCCCCCATAAAACCCCAGATAGCCCCTCAAATCAGAAGTACATAAATCACATTTCGCAATAAGCATGAAGTTCCTGGAAACAATTCACCTAACTCTAACTCCCAAGATATACATGCAAGAACTCCAAAGACTTCCCGTCACGATTCCAACAAATCGAATCTGGGCTCAAAACTATTTGTCCTTCATGAAAGAGTCTATATGAATCTTCGACAAAGATGTAATTCTAGCGACATACAAAGCAGTTCCGCACACATCACACGATCTCCATCATCACCAAACCAGCCCTGGAATTTGCAGAAAGAAATCCATAGAATATGCCATTGCATTACCACTCTGCATCAATAACAATCCCCATTTTCATTTTCTTTCTTTGTCACTATTAATTAGACTCTTTATCACCCAGCCCTGGCAGGTATTAGCTGTCGAATTCCATTCAAACTATCCTCTCCGACCCATTCCATTATAACATCTTTTTTCTTACTTCTCGAAATTAACTAATCTCTACCTCTGAGGTTAGCAAAAGAAAGAAAGCACTCAGTATTTACATAATATAAAGAGCTATTTCAAGATAGCAAAACTTCTCCAGTTCTCACTTCTCAATTCCAAGTCTTCCTACTCAGTACTCACTCTTCGTCAACATACAAAACTTCACCCACTCACTCACTCACTCACACACCCACTCACTCACTCACTCACTCACTCACCACTCACATACCCCCCTCCCCCCC
>PHWZ01000281.1:0-22003 GCA_004379285.1 Botryotinia calthae | reverse complement strand
CCCCCCCCTTCTCAATACCAAGCCCTTTCTTCCATAAAAGCATGAGCACATTCCAAAACAACAGCTCACTTACTTCCCAATAATCCAAACTCCAATCCAAACTCCAATCCCCCAAAACACACAGTCAGTTAAAGATATCAAACATTAAACATCCAAACGCACTCCAAAATCCGAAAATAATTTAACATTCCAATCACATTCAATACACATATATTTAATATATATATGTTCAATACATATATATGCAAATAATATAAATATTCTATATTCTAATTAGTAATTAGTTTAACTATTTAACAATCTCTATTGTTAAACTATAGCTTGAACTATTGAATATCTTGATACTAGCTTCCTCACTTACTGCAAAAAGTGTCTTATTCTCTCTCTCTCTCTCTCTCCCCTTGAAATCTCCACACTATTCACATTAAAGACCACGAGATGAGATGCAAAGTAGTAGAATTTACTAATTTTCCACACTACTAACTCCACTTAGAGATAGAGATATGCTCTTTTCAGATATACATCACATCACATCAACATTTAGAATCCCGTGTGTTTGCCCTCTACCCTCCTCAAACCCTGCAACAGTCTCCCTCCTCCTATCACTGATAGTGAGAAGTTGTGAGGTTGAGCACAAGCAAATCATGAAAGACATAAAATCGATGACTAAAATCCCCACACATCTTCAAGTCTTATTTAGGTGCTTCACTTCTCACTATTCATCACAAGTCCTAAGCTTAAAACAATTATCAATTAACAATAACTTTACAACAGTATATACAATCAATAATACACGCCATCTATCATTTCTTTCTTTTCAGTTTTTTTTTTCATTTTAGCATTTTAAGAGTTTTTTTGACATTTCTTGAAAACCCTCCCCACACCATATTTATACGCCTTTCCAAATCATGTCATTTTATCCCACCATACCAAATCCTAGTGCTCCACAAGCTAAATTCTTGTTATGTATTCGTCTTGTGATGCTCATTCTGTGATGGTGATTCAGTAAATACTAGATCAAAGCTAGTAAGTGCTAAATACACCAACAAAATCCATTTCTTGGACAGCTAGAGCTAGAGAGGTATTAGGAGGCCCATCGTCAACTGTTGATCGGCTTTCCAATACTTTTTTCTGCTCTTAAATCTTTCGACCAGAAGTCAATCTCATCCCCTAAATAACAAGGACGTTACAGTCCAAGATATCCCTGAGCTCTCGTTTTCTGTCGTAGTCAGTGATCAGAACATCACCGAGAACTATCCATTCACCCCACCCCACCCACTCATGACTCATTCATGCATCAGTGGGAACAGTAAATTGCTGTTTTCATCACAGCTCAAAACTAAAAGAAATAAACATCCCCGAAAAAAATCTCCAATCGTAAATCTTTTAGAAACAGGAACAATATACAAGGAACATAAAATTGGTTTTGGTCGAAAAAGATTTTGACACCTGGGCAAAATCGTCGGTCTTGAAGATTTAATTCTGGTCGTGAAGGCAAGAAGTTGGTTCATCGTTTGTAGAGTAGAGAAATTGTAAACCAAAACACCAATCCCCATAAATCAAACTTTTGTTTTCAATTTGTGCATTTATCTCTGTAAGCAAAGTTAGAATTGCATCATTGTATCAGATCAGGAATTCAACTTACTCTGCCACGTCGACTGTTGACTGGTTCTTGCATATACTGCATGTTCTGCGCAGGCAAACCATTGAAACCATATGCTCCCATACTCATACCCATATTATTGAGACCAGGGGCTCCAAACGAGCTTTGTCCTAGCATTGGTCCCGGGCTCATCTGCTGTGATGGAGGTTGGATAGGGCTGGCATTTTGCATTCCTCGATATTGGTCTGCTAATTGTGGACTACTAAATGCACCAAATCCTGATTGCATGGTAGGATAATAGCTGCTAATCGGAGGAGTACCTCTTGCCATGTTCATGTTTTGGTACTGAAATTGTTGCATGTTCATTGGTTGCATCATGGGAGTAGACGATTGTGGAAACATTGAACTTTGAAGCGCGAATTGTTGGAAAGGTTGAACGTTGGAATCCATGCTGTCAGTTCTTTGCATACCCATGCCCATGTCATATGCACTTTGCTGCATTTGTGGGTTTTGTTGCATCTGTGGATAATATTGATTGGAACCGTATTGTGATTGAGGCATGTGTTGTCCAGTAACTTGACTTTGTTGTGATCCAGGTCGAGCACGGTCAATTGCTTGTTGTTGACTGTGCTCTCTGCTTGGTCCGGCACTGCCGTTACGAGTTGACAATCCAACCTCATCCATGAGGCGCTTATAGCCCTGTGCTGGCTGTGCCTTGAGACGAAGCAAAACATTTCGAACGTTCTCGACGACCTTGCTTCGAATAGACTCGTCAAAGAATGGAGTGGTAAGTACTTTGAAAATCAAGGTAGCACCACAAGCTTGGTCGGATAAAATGGCTTCGAGAGTTTCGTCATCTTTTGAAAAGAACAATGCTTGAAAGATTTGATCGCGAGCATCGTTCTCTAACTTTTGGTTGATGACCTTGAGTACGGTGAGATATGCAACCTTGTGCTTGCAAAGGTGGACAAGGTTTGGTACTAATTGAGGCGCAAGAACAGATCGACGTTGTGGGAATGTGCAAGTATCCAAAAACCAAGTCAAAAGCAAAGCACCATTGGCATTGGTAGCCAATTGAACGCTGTGTAACGCAATGGCGGCTGCCAACATCCGTTGCTGATCCTTGGTAGAGTGATGACTTTCGAGACAAGCTCGCATAGCTCTGGCGCCGTATCGACCTTCAGAAATAGGCTTCATTTTGCTAAGCATAGCTTCAAATATAAAATCATTGTAAGGCGAACCAAATTTCAAGCAGCATTGCAAAACATAATTACTGTATTGATCAAGGAACAATGGCACAGTGTATGGCGCGAGATTCTGAACTATCATAGTGATCTGCTTGGGGGTTTTGCATACATCAATGATTTTTTGTGCTGCCCAGGTGCCGTTTTTGTGTACACCAATTTCTGCCATGTGTGGAGCAATTTGCTGAAGCATAAGGTCTCTGGTATCATCGGAGCAATGTTCGAACAACTTTTGAACAACAGTGTTTCCGAGATAGTCAGACGATAACTCGGCAACTTCTTCAAGCATTTCCATTGCGATAGCCTCAATCTCAGCTGGCGAACAACTTTGATTGTCAATGCGCTTCCTTATATCTCTGAGCTTAGGCGCATCATGAACTCTACTGTGACTTGGTTCTGCGATTGCTGGTATTTCAGACTGCCATTTGTCATATGAGATGGAGGATTTGAGGCTTTGGCCAATCTTGACCTTATCCTCGGCAGTGGCTCCGAACTCGGAAACTATGTTTAAAATATCAACCTCAATGTCCTGGAGTCGTGGTGAAGGAGGCTCAGTAGTTCCAGGTCTTGAGATAGCACCCAGGGCGCCATTGGCGTCGGTCACGTTTGCGCCGGAGTCCAAACCCTTAGAGAAAGGATCTGGGCTTGGCGAAGGAAATGCTCCGTCAGGACCTGGTGTCGTTGCTGGAGATACAGGTTTAGCAAAGTTGATTCTGACTGGTCCTGCCCCTGGGAAAATTTCCTTGTTGTGCATCATGGCCTTTGCTGTGATGGCACTATCAACGTGTTCATAGTTTACGAACCCGCAATTCTTGTGCGTGAGAACCCTTGCCGATTGAACTGGACCATGAACTTTGAACAATTCTGTGAGGGTAGAAGTTGTTGTTGATGATGGAATGCTTCCAAGCCAAAGAGCACTAGTTGGTCCCTCCAAATTGTCATTGGGTGAAAGGTGTTCATTTGCGTTGTTTGACCGTCCTAGACTCATTGCGGCGACAGCTTCTGGAAGACCCGAGAACTCATCCGCTTCTCTCAACTCAGAGGCAGTAATAGTGTTACCAAGACGAGACGACGCTGCAGGATAATAGTCACGCATTAACCGTGTATTTGGTGAATCGAGAACACCGGCAGTTCTGGCTCTTGGTCTACTTGCCGAAGCTTGGCTGACATATTGCTGCATAATTTGCTGGTGTCGTTGCATCTGCTCACTATTCTGGGCCAATTGCATATGTAGCATAGCAGCGGCTTGAGCTTGAGCTGCTTGTGCCTGCTCGTATGGAGTCATGGGACCCGAATAGTCGTCATCATCCTCATCCTCAGCATACTTCTCCTTGGCGTTGACAGAGTAAGAACGGAAACGATTTGCCTTGTGCGCATCAATCAGATTGTATATTGGATTTGCCAGTTGTGCTCGAGGAGGTTGTGGAGTTTCAGCAAGACCCAGGTAATCGAGAGTCCGTATCTTATCATCATTGTTTCCATCTCTCGAGAACGAAGATTGTCCTGGGGAATCAATGCCGTTGGAGGACTGACTAGCAATACTGTGCAAGGTCGAGGTCCGTTCACGGCCGCCTGAAGATGGGCCCCAGTTGGTGAAAAGTGACGGGTGACCAAAAGGCGACGTTTTATATTGGGGATTTTGAGGGGTTGAACCAGAACGTAATCGATTCAACAATCCCGTGCTAGTGGATGGATCACCCAAATCGCCGAGATTTGTTGTTGCAGATTGGAATGGACTCGGTGAGGGTGTGGGTCTTGATGTCTTCGATGCAAGACCCAGACCTGGCGCTGCATTCAAAGGCCCCCCTGACGAAAATCGAGATGGGAGTGTGCCAGCACGACCTCGACGTGTCGGTATCGTTTCTGTCGTTGGTAACTGGGCAAAGTCTGGAAATCCATCCGTGGGAGACTCTGGTATAGTTTCTCGAAGTGGGGTAGAATTGCCACTTGTTGGAGGTCCCCAGACATTGCTGCTATTGAAACCCCCTTCTTGCACAATTTCTCGTGTTCTGTCGATAATGCCATCAGTACTTGTGTCATAATCAAATTGTGAGAGAAAAATCATACCTTTTTGCGGTTGGAGGATATCTATTAGCACTTGACTGTGTGTTAAGCTGATCGTGCGATGGAGAACCAGCTCCCGATCGCGTGTTGCTGGCCATTTTGCCTGCAGAATTTAATGGTAGGGCGCCATACGGCGATCTCAAGGAAGGAAGTCCTGTCGAAGCTTCGGTGGGGGAGGTGTTGGCCGTTGAGGAACCCGATCGAGGGAAACCAGCGGCCGATTGAGGTAGGTGGGTAAGATTAGGATGTTCGGATCTCTTATTTGACATTATAGATTATTCGGTCTGCAATATTCTCTCGATTTTGTACGAGAGACGACAGATCAGTTTGTTCCGAAATCAAGAGTAGATGATGTCTTGTTGATGTAGTAGCTTTGACAATCGTCTTGGCAGTACGTCAAGAGCAAGCAATTTAGGACCGATTGAATCGTTGGTGTAAACTAGTGTTACGAGTGCCCAAGTATTCAATTCAAGTAAACTCTGTGCTAGATCAAGATTGTGTTGGTAGGGTCGACGGAGTTGTTCGAGAAGATTCTTCTAGTAGAAAAGATGAGGATCTGATTTAGAAGGCGAACTCTTCAATGGGCCAAATCAATGACTTCCGGCAAGAAACAAAAGTTAAAATTGAATACGTCGATTGAATTGAAGGAAGGATTGATGATCCGATGAGGGCTCGGTCGTCCTGTGAAAGCACAAAGTCTATCGATGGTGAAAGGATGAGACTGAGACTAGATTTGTGCTTGGATTATAGCTTTTTGAGGGATTTCGAGAATCCGGGACTGAACGATGGAAGAAAGGGTTTCGTGTGAAAGGATGGCCTCTGTTGACAATTGTTGATTTAAGAGTTTCCGTTTCAATATACAAACCTTCATTAATACATAAGAAGAAGTGCTAACATGAGGTACGAAATTATGAACTGAGCCCGAGGTACAAAACGAGAGAGAAAGTAATGTAATTGTTCGCAGTGAAGTTTTAAGATTTAAGCAGGAAGCTGGATAGAGAGAGGAAGACGAGGGAGATATTAGATATTCATGGATTGTTGAGATGGACCGTGTCTTTCGAAGGCATTCGCTTATTGCCCTTTAGTGCGCTGTGCTGAAACCACCAGAGCTTGCTGCTTGGACGAAAATGGGCACAGGTGGAAAAGTAGATCCTTGACGGGGATGTCCTTGGTTTTTGGGGTTTTTGGGGGGGTTTTTTGGGTAATGCGAAGGCATCTGTGACTCAATCGCACGGCGGGAAGGACGGAGGGCGATGCGCGAAGAAGGCCGAACTGGCTTGAACTGGGACTCGCACTTGGTTACAATACAAGGAGAATGAATACAAGGAGAATATGGCTCGCAGGACAGGTAGGTAGCAAAGGGAACGGAAAGGTGTGGGATAGATGCGGGATAAGGTACAAGATGTGTTGATTACGATTAGTGTCTCGCAAGTCTGTTATATTAGTTACATCTTATTCAACAATACAATATAACAATAACAACAACAACAGCAATCACAATACGCAAGGCGAATGGGGCCTATTTGCGAGTGAGTAATGTGCCTACCTAACGTGCGAGTGTCCTCGGGTGCATGGAGTTTTTATATACACCGTACACCTTGGATCGACCCCAAAAGAGATCAATCAAATCAATCAATTGCAACCATCAAAAGGGATGGATTAAGTTGCCGGCATTTGATTCGATCGTTCTTGTCCGGCTCTTTTACTATTCTGTGTTCGTTTTTCATTAGTACTAGCATCTTGCACTTGTTCGATTCATTCGACTTGGCTTTCTTCTCGAAGCCTCTTCGCTCTTTGTCTACTTTAGTAAGGGAAGGTCCGTCGTTCCATGGCGTGGTGGGTGGTGGGTGATGGTGGATTCCGTTACCACGCGCTTTCTCCTTCAAACAACCTTTTGCTTGACTGACACCTGGGCATGGTTGGAGTGAATTTTTTATTTAGGGCAATTCTAGTGCGATGCGAAGGTTGTTGTAAGACTACCAAGCTTGTTCAGACTAGAAACGACGGCGGCTGGTACGATGCATCCATAAGAGAAAGGGAGGGCAACGCCATCACGGGTCACGGGTCTCGGGTCACGGGATACGCCCACACAATCGCAATGAGTCCAAGTGTTAATAATAAGTGTTCGAAATGCTTCCAGCCAAAAAGCGCCATTCACCTGAATCCAGTCCTGCTAGTCTCTACGTATACACCAAAATTCAGATTCAAATGTTTTGAGGGCTCGCCTCCCTACATATACTCTGCATCAAATTTTCCCATTGCTTGCTGCAAGAGGTTCTCAAAATAACATCTCACCGCATATCAGGGACCTACTCTACATATCTGGACATATATTTCCGAACATTAAAATACTCACACTCGCAACGAATTCTATTCGAGTGACCGCCATCTAACCACGAACACCATTATTAGCTCTCTATCTGTCTCTACATAGCCTTCCTTCTTCTCCCTCGCCGAGATATGCTAATTGTTTCTTTGCATTCTTTCGAGAGACTTGGGACGAGGAGAAGTTCTATTTCCTTATTTAGTCTAACCGCCTCTCCAGATATTTGGGGTCTGTTTCAGGATTTGAGGTACGGGATTGATGCAGTGTCACAATTTCAATCGTCCTGCATCTACACCAATGGCTTCCATCCAATGACTTGATTTCGTTGCAACCCTACCACATCTCCCCTGTTTCGAATCTGCCCATAGGTGCAGAAATGAATTCCCCAATCCTTTCCTCGTAACATTTGTTTTATGCTTATTATCTCTCCCGACCATGCCTGAAAAAGTCCCGGTCAGTGGTCGTTATCATCATGTTCTTTTATCGCTTCGCCCATCATGACTGCGCTGAACTCTGGAATATAATGCATTGATCGTTGGCTTGTTTTGTATGACAATGGTACACGCACGCACCGAAGCTAAACAAAGAACTAGAGGCCAATCTAACTCCTCGGATCCTTCGATCTATTTACTTACTCGTCCTGAGGCTTCGCAAGCTATTCGCAAGTTCAACCCTCGCCTTGAAGATGATATGCCGTACTCTTACCCCTTAAAAGTTGGCAGTTGAGTCCGGAAGGTAAGGTTGCGCGGAATTTCTTCAATTAATGTCTTGATCTTCTGTACCAAGGTATATTTTGACTCGTACGTTGGATTAAACGTCAGCTTTGATTGGCTTTTTCGTCATGATGGCTTGTAAGGTTCATAATCCCCAGTCGCTGTTTGATCTTTTTCTGGTGTTCGATTCATTTTGAAACGTTAGCTTGTATACCAGGTATGGTAATAAATGCATAACTACTACATATGTGAGCAACTCCAACCGCATCCATCTCTACAGTGGGAAAGCTTTACAGCCCTGTCGTCTGCTCCAAGAGCACATCTTTTATGCTTGGAAGGGGACAAACTTTCATTGCGAGACTCATCCTTGAGACGATTTGCATTCTGCTTATTAGCTTGTCACGGTAAAGATGTATTTTAGTATCAAAAATATAGGATCATCGCTGAAGAAAGCGTTATATTTGCGAAATGCCAATGTTTGAGATGTGTTATGGCTCTTCTAGAAGTTTTGTGCATGAATGATAGATTGATACTATGACTTTCAGAAAAACTGCGAACATCGAGCCAGTTTTACGAGACTTCCCTGGTGTTCCGAACCCTCTCGTAAGTTTCTATTAATAAATCCAGGAAAAGTGTCCTCAACATATATCTTCAAGGCTGGAAGTCGTACCGGTAGATGGCGAGAATGATAACAAGGGTTGAGATGTCAAAATCCACTCAACTCGTACCACACTTTGTAAATAAATGGATCATGTGACGTCAAGATCAACATTTAAAGTTGTGTTCGAGCAGAAATTTCAAGTCATGTGTTAGGTGACGATACGGTGACCCTTCCGACGGTACTTCTCTGGCAGTTCTCATGTTTATGTGTCGCCGCTTTATTAGCTGCCGCTTGGGTTTCGTGTTTTAGCTGTTAAGCGGCGTCGCGACTGATCGAGATCGTCACACGTGATTATGGGGATATCAACAAGACCGGGAAGGGGCGGCTTAAGGTTGTTCCGCCATATTGATTTTGACAACAATAATTGTGATTGAATTTCAACATTGCAAGATGAGTGTCGCATTCACGTAGCATATATTGGCTACCGGTAGTGAATTGAAATACTGCGCAATATTCTACGACAATATTCTTCCCCAAACTTGCGACAGCGCATTCAAGATAGTTCAACCAAAATGGCCGACGATATCGATGAGGATACCCCAATGCGAAATGAGGAGAATTCATCCGATGACGACAGCGGTAGCGACAGCGAACAAAATGGCGGGGATGGTGAAGGCGAAGAAGAAGGAGAAGTTGAGTGGATGGTCACATCACGACAAAAACGTTCGACTGCAGGAAATCGATTGAATGCTTTGCTACAACAAGAAGAACCAGATGATGAATTGGAACTTCTATTCGCAGAAGATGAAAATGAAGAAGATCATGGATTTGTTGATGTGGAGGCCGACTCTGATGTGCAAATGGATTCATCCGATGACGACGATGACCAAGGACCTGCAGCCGGCGCAGATGATCTCGAAGGAGAGAAAGAGTTACAGCGCAAGGAAAAGGCAGAACGATTGGCCAAGAAGCGCAAGATGAATGATGGTATGCCAAAGATATTCAAAAAGAGAGTTAAGATCGATCCTACAATTCCTTCGAAACCTGCTCCTAGACCGAAGAAAAAGTCCGAACGCGCTTCGTGGATTCCAACTCCAGAGGATGCGCCGACTCGAGCTTCGGCTCGTGGTACTACCCAAAAAAGTAAAGAACAATTACATGCGCAGATGATAGATAGGGAAAAGAAAAGGTTAAAGCAATTGGCGAATATGGAGAAAGCAGCTTCAGCAAAGGAAGCTGCAAGGAAACCGGCTATGACACAGGAAGATAGATTGGCAGAAGCTGCAAGGGTAGAGAAGAGTAATTCCAAGAGTCTAAGCAGATGGGAAGAAGCAGAACAACAAAGGGAAGAAGAACAGAGGTTAAAGTTGGCGGCATTGCATAATCGAAAATTAGATGGGCCTGTTATTACTTGGTGGAGTGGACGTGCGATGTGGGTTGGAGGGAAATTAATTGCACTTGGATCGAAGAAACTCAAACCGGATGAACCCAAGGAAAAGTCGAAGAAGAGAAAGGCTGGAGAAATGGAGGATGAGAGTGAAGCTGGGTCTGTAGAACCAACTGCCTTGAAAGGAGCTGCTACTCCAGGTTCAGGTACAAACGATACGCCAATTAGCGATGTAAAGGACTCTAAACCTGGAATTGCTTCTGGAGTCACAAATAGTGATGTGAATAAAGATGGAATTTCATTAAAGCAGGAATCTATATCAGCTGCTCCAGACAACATTCTACATCCTCCACATCCTGAATCACAACCTACTAGCGTTCTCAAACCGCCACAGCCACCGACTATTCCACCGTCAACCAGCATTCTTCAACCACCAAACCAAACATCTGGAGTTGTACCAAATATAAGTGGACTTCAACCACCTCAGCAAACCACCGGTGCCGTTCCCCATATAAATGGACCCCTCCAACTTCCCCAATCCCACAACCACGCTGTTCCATTCATCCCTCTCCAAGCTCCTTCCACTGTCCCTCCATTCTTCCTCCAACCCCCGTCCCTCGATGGTTCCAAACCTCTCCCCGGGTTTCAACCTCCAAATACAAATTATCCTCGTCTAATGCCCTCTCAAACAACTCCTTTCTCTTTCGCTCCTTCTCAGCATTACTCACCTTATTCTCCGGCCTCGGTTCCTCTTCCTCCGCCCCCTCCACAACCACCTGTTACGGAATATTCATTGAGGAATTGTCTAATTCTTACAAATTTTAATGATGATGAAATTAAGAATAAAGATGTACAGACAAGGATTCTTTTCAACCAAACGTTTCCTAAAGCTCCTAGTAAGTTTTCATTGTCCCCTAACCATTTTTCCCTTCAGCCCTTCCGTTCTCCTCTTCGGGTATTATATATTTTTCTTTTACTCCTACTAACCCCACCCCTTAGCGAAAACCAAATCACAGACACACCCACCACGCACCCTTTGTGCAATAACACACTACCCCGCCAAATTTCGCGATCCAAAAACAGGTTTACCATATGTAAACTCGTATGCATATAAAGAGATACAGAAATTACTGAGAGGAGAATATCGATGGAGTAAATTACTCGGTGCTTATGTTGGGAATGCTACTGTGGCGGCGAGAGGAGTACCTGAAAAGTTTCTGAGGGGTGGTGAGAGAAATGTCCCACCAGCGATAGGCATGCCAGGAATCGGAGCAGGAACTGGGACACCTAGTACAGCAATTGGAAAGGATATTTCAGTGTCAGGAACAGCGATGTCGACATCTACGCCAATCCGGCATCCACAGTCGGCGCAGATGGAAGGACATGGGAAGTGAAGGAATTACTTCGATTACGCATTTACGGTTAGTGATGAGGCTGGAATACTTAGCAAGTTGAACTCGGCATTCACGAGACAAGACCTTACGAGAGGTGATAGAGTGATGGTCCTACTAGAACTCAATGAGATATTATGCACAGGCGTCAGGTGTCAGATATCGGGTATTGGGAAGGAGATATGGTGGAATGCTTCTAGTTATAGCTAGGTCGCTACCAGCTACTGGCTTTTAGATATTAGCTTTTAGATATTAGCTATTACTTACTAGCTAACTGCTACATATTGCTTCTCGCTAGTTCTGATTACTAGATATATACTTATACTTAGCTTGGCTCGGCTCAGCTCAGCTCAAATCAGCTTAGCGATAGCAATGAATGAACGAATGAATAAATAAATAAATAAATGATATCAGTTAAAACATTCATAGAATCGAAATCTGCGGGTTTCTATTTCAATAGGTGGCTTTTAGTGGCAATGTTCGATGAACATCTATTATGTATGTATGTATGTATGTATGTATGTATGTATGTATATATGTATGTGTGTGTGATGTGCTTTAAGATTTTATGAAATTTTGTGAAATTTACCTTTTCTTGTTTTGTCTGGGAGTTGGGTGGATGGATGGATGGAGTGATAGAGGGGTGTGGGTGTGGGTGAAGATTTACACTGTGTTTGTTGGGTACTGTGTAGAGTAGTGGAGAGATGTGGAAAGAGAAATAGAGAAATAGAATAGAGAGAGGGGGGTGTATATCTATTTGAAGTATTTGAATCCTTTGAAGTGTGGAGGGAGGAGAGGAAAGAAGATGGGGGGAGTGAGAAGGGAGGAAGTGTCTGTCTGTCTGTTGGTTTGTATATATTCCTGAAATTGTTTAGGAGGGGGAGGGGTTTCTCTAACTTTGAGTGTGATTATGAGAGTAATTTTATGGTTATTGGAGTATAAGGACTTGTATATGGGATTGCAATAGTAACTCCATTCTCTTGTGCCCTATCCTATTTTATTGCTTCATACTGCTGTGTACCACTTCCTTTCTACAAGATCCAAGATCCAAGAACTAAAGAATAAGAGTCGGGATATAGACTTCAAGTATCTGAATTGGTTAACGATATATGTGATCTTTGTGTCTTGTTTATATTTGTTGTTTGTTTCTTTTTGTGGCTTGTTTGTGAGGTTATTGGATGGGTAGATGGGTAGATGGGTAGGTATATGTAGATGGATAGATGGATGGGTAGAGGTAGATATTTGTATATGAAACTTTTTACTATGATCTCATTATATCCTTCTGCTTTCTATTCTTTTGTATTGTTTCCTACAAGGAACTAAAGAATAAGAATCTTGAAATAGACTCTAAATGTTTGAATAGACTACAGCAAGAGTATTGTTAGCTATAGGTAGACAGGTACTGTCAAACCCAGGAACCCAGAACCTGTCCCGTGACCTTAAGTGCTAGATTAGAAAAATGGGTCCGAGCTCCTTATTCTACTTCAGTTGGTTTTATTTAGGTAACTTTTATTGTAACTTACTGTATCGACTGATAACCACGACCTTGAAAGTTTGAAAGTTGGTTTTTTGATGGGGATGATATTTGGGGTGGATAGGTGGGTATTGTGATGATGTTGACGACGTATAGTTCTTGATTATAAGGGGGTGTTTGTGGAATTCTTTCGAAATTTGCTATGGATGGGATGGATGTGATGGAGATGGATATAGGGGAGGTGGAGGTAAAAGGCGGGTTGTTAGGAGGTTACTACCTACTTTCTGGATGTGTGTGTTATGAGAGGAATGGAATCTCTTTCTGGGGGAAGGGGATGCTGTATGCGATAGGGTAGGGGTGGACAGTGGTAGCTTGATGGTGCTGAGAATTTGTTAAAGGATAAAGGATGAAGGAATGAAAGAGTGAAAGAATTACTTGAGCTTGGAAGGTGAGCAGAATATACGCGATTGGAATTGAATGGTGGCGGGATGGGTGTGGAGTTCGCTTCTGAGAGGAGTGAGTAATTGAAAGAGAGGTGAGAAGAAGAGGAAGGGGGAGCAGGAGTGTTATCGTTATGAGGATGGACAGAGTTCGAGGAAAATTATGGTTTGAGAGATAGTACGGTACAAGAGGTCGTGAGGCTTAGGGGCTGGGGTAGGCAGGGAGAGAGGGGAAAGAATGGAGAATTTGCATCCTGTATGTGAAACTGTTCTGGTAAAGACAGCATATGCGATGTTTATTTCTTGATTGCAAGAGTGAAAGAAAGGAAGGATAACATCTACTAGGAGGTTGGGCGGAGAAGAGAACGGAATGTTCCAAAGAGAGTGTAGGTTTAACGGGGAAGGAGAGAGAATAAGGTTTGGCATGCGCTATTATTTGAAGGAGGAAATCATAAGTATGAGAGGAACTTGGTGCTTGCTTTCTTTCACGGCCAGAGGACTGGGATCTAGGGTCTAAAGGTGAACTGGATATTATTTCCTTGATACTGACGATACCTAGCAGAGATGAGGAACCAGCTTGGTAGCAGGTAATCTCTATATATCATGAGCTGTGATGCTTTTTGTTTTGTACGCAAGCAAGTGCTGAACTGGATAGTATGAGAAGCATAGAAGTAAGCTAGTGCTTACTTCCCTTGTAAATAGCAGATTGGGGTCTACAAGAGAGTTAAGTCTTGGATCTTAATCTTCAAAGTTGTGTAGAGATAAGTGACATTCCAAAGCAAGTGTCTTTAATTGTCCGAATCCAACTAGAATATTCAGATTGTTTAAACATTGAAAGCTTGAGATTAGTCAGTCCAGAATATTGGATTCCCTGCCACTCACAGTAAGCTCATTATAGTTTGGTGGTATGGTGATTTTAAGGTGTGATGAGTTGTGATACTTTCACTTTGCGAGCAAGTGCTGAACTATCAGCTCTGCATCCTCCACATAGGGATTGTCCTTTAGGATCAAGACGTGATAACG
Source organism: Botryotinia calthae (assembly GCA_004379285.1). Taxonomy (NCBI): domain Eukaryota; kingdom Fungi; phylum Ascomycota; class Leotiomycetes; order Helotiales; family Sclerotiniaceae; genus Botryotinia; species Botryotinia calthae. The sequence goes on along the minus strand of PHWZ01000281.1, from coordinate 7,737 downwards.
TGGTCAATTCAAGCTTGAACAATAGGCATAAGACACACTTTTCATATTGGGATCGATACTAAATTCTTGTTTCTGCTGATTTTGTTTGTATTCTGTTGACTTATTTTCCTGCGAACTGCGCTCATTACCCATCCATTATATCTTTGTCCATTCATGCCAATCCTCGACATTCTTACGATCTTTACTGCTCCAGCCTTCACCAATATGGAAGTCCATTACATTGATTTTTCGTGCCGCTATCCTCCTTCCAAACTATTTGCATATTCCGACCTCCACCAATTTTTCATACCATCCTTCCACGATCCACTCTATCCCAGATATCATCTAAGCCGCTACAAAAGACCTAACCACAACGTTATTGGCCGGAATTGAATGCTGTGTATTCAAAGCAATGCCCTCATCACGATATGAGAGAACAAAATCTTTGAATCTGACAAAATCAAGTTCTTTCAACTTTCGCTTCTCCCAGGAACCCACGTTGGATGCTGTGAAGTAAAGCTTTTCTAGCCCTCCAAACAATGTCCAGAAGGTGAAATCACGGGTTTGCGCACGGAAGAAACATGCTTGCAAATCAGAAATATTGAGATATGGACCTTTGGTGGAGACTTCGCGCATATCTAAAAACCTGACACAGGCAAGTCCATTGGGCAATGAAGAATCGATGTGTTCCAACCACCTATTAGTTTCGATCATTCCCCATTTTGGTACTTTATTGAGGAAGGTAAACGAGGCCGTGTCGATCTTAGGGTTGAAGATTAACGGCATCGGGTTGCGAGTGCCGTAGAACTTGTGCATCGCTCGGACAGGAAGCTTGCGGATAGTAATGTAATGCATGTTCCAGTATGCTCGACTGTCACTATCTACTTGAAAGATGGCTGGGATTGTAAATCTATACTCCTGTTGGCGAGTAGCCCTCGGTGAGTTGATCAGATCGAAGTTTTCTGTTCTTGGTTTCGGTAAATAGTATTCGTAGACCATGTGTCTGATCTCGATAGGAACGATATGCAACAGATTTCTTTGGCTTGGGTCGATCGGAACAGCGGGAGGAGGGTTGAAAGCCTATTATTTCGTTGGAAGTTAGTAACGAGAAAGACGTATACATGATCATGGGGCTTTGCATATTCTGACTTACCAAAAACATAATGCGATACTGTGACATGTAGTCATTAGGAGCGGGAGCAGCATTGATCGCGTTGCCATCGGCATCTTCGCCGACTCTATTCTCTCCATCTTCTCCTTGGGGAGAAATGGCGTTATCGGCAGAGATGACATCATTCATCATACCTATGTCTGACATTTCAATGTCGTTGTCAGATTCGTATGCCCTATTTCCTTCGTGAGAAGAAAGTCTGTCATCAGCTGGGACAATATCATCCATCATTTCTGCATCGGCCATCTCGAAATCGTCGTTGATCGCATACTGTCCATCGTGCATATGATTGTGAGAAAGCATATTGTAGTCGACATGGGAACCTTGATCTGCGATCGGGTTTTGAGAAAGCATATTGCCGTCAAAATGGAAACCTTCATCTGCCATTTGATTTTGTGAAAGCATATTGCCGTCGACAGGGAAACCTTGATTCTGCAGTTGCATACGCATACAGCCGTCGTCAAGTTTACCTAAGTCGAATCCATCTACAACATGGTGGGTCATTGTTGCGGGTTTTAGAGGTATCGAGAACTCGAGGGAAGGTCCGGGATTTGGATTTATCGAGTTAACAGCAGAGAGTTTCGAAAGACGAAACGATCTGTAAAATAAAGGAAGAAAGTAGAAGGGTTTCAAAATTGTTCCCAGAGATTTTGGAAATCAATTTTGATTTCACAATTGGAGATCGTGCGTTTGGGCGTGCAAGTGGAAGACGATGTTGTGGAATTTTAAGCGATTTAATTCAATTCAATTCAATTTGGAACTTCGTTAATTTTTTTCCGTGTATATCTCATTAGAGTACTTGTATGAATATTTAATGCTCTTCTCCATGCTCTGCTCACTGTTCTGTTAACTGCTCTTTTCACTGCTTTGTCCACGGCTCTACCAATGGGTGTATAGATTGACCGAACACTTCTTAACTGTCGAAATTTCCAACAAATTCCTTGTCCAATCTCCAATGAATTATTATAAAAATTCCTAAGATATACAAATCATTATTTCAAGAGATATTCTAAAGTCCATTTTTGTAGTCTCCTGTCAGTCTGTACGCCCGCTTGTGCTCCTCTAAATGTGCTCTTCAATGCTCTTATCACTAATTTTCTCACACCTTCTTTCACTGCCTCCCGCTTCGAATCTCTCGAGTGTTGAAACTCCATTACAGCAATACGTCCTATATATTTCAATATCTAGATAGGTGCCTAGATAGCTAGATGGATTTGGCGGGGAAACATCTTCCTCGCGGTAGCACACATTTCGTCTGTTTGATATCTACCAATGTCTAATTAGATACCAAGATGTCTAGATATGTAAATAGACAAAAAAGGTAAAACAGTCTCGCTAGGGAATGTTTTTATTATTGTTACTATGGTAATACCCACGCATACACAACGACCTGTGAATCTACGTTTTCAGATGTCTAAATCTCCGAATCCACAAATTAGATAAATGAGGAGAGAGCTATTACGGGGTACGTATGGGGTATGGGGTACGGGATGTGAAGGGGGTGGATTAGGGAGAGAGGAGATGTCTTTATTGTAATCACAGAGGGATGTATAGAATTCATATATAGAGTTGAAATGGTAGTTGGATGGTGTTGTGATGTTATGATATGATATTTATGATAGTCATAATGTTTCTAATGTTTATAACCTTCCTACTTCTCTTTTCTTCAATACTTTTTTACCTCAATTAATAAAACACCTTCATAGTCATAATAAACTATCTAGAGTAATAATTGCTCTTACGAGATTTCTTAGAAATAAAACTGTACAAAATCGTATAATGGCGTAGTACCAATTCTATCTTTTCTTCCGATTTGTTTTTTGCTTTAGTGCATTGCATCGCGCGTTCATCTCGGCTTCCCCCGGGAAGCTCCAGCTCCGAACAAATTCGGCATAGTGTCCGGAGCATTCTAGTGTTTAGTAAGGTTGTTTTGACCTCGGGAAACGGGGCTCAACTGTAACCCAGCTAAAATCGAACTCAATCAATTATACCAGCGACTTGGAGGACTAAAAATGTCTATCTGTCATAAGTTAATCTGCGTATGGGATGAGTACGTATGGGTTTCTTAGCATATCATTTTTGTGTTCTCGAATCTAGGATTAACAGATTTTCTACAGATAGGATTAGCTCGTATATTTCACAACAACGTATTGCATCAATTATCCTATTATGGAATCTCTCAATAGAAAATAAAATGTGTTACTAGTAAGTACTCTCTAGTTTCTAACTTTAGCTCTTATGCGGTGCCTTCTCACTAATCGTCTATTTTCTTTCCACCTCGCTCGGCTCTCTCTTCCGCTGTAGAGACCTAATGATGAAAGTGTTAGATGACTATAGTTGGACAGCCAGAACAGCCGAGGTTCGAAAAAGTCGACAGTTTACCTGCAGGGGGTTTTAAGAAAAGTCCAACAACGTCTTTACCAAAACCTATGAGCATTCCCTCGGTGCCGTTCTATTCAAGACTTTCCTTGGGTTGGGTGAATAGATCTGTGACGCCGTCGTAGAATCCGTCTCTGGGTTCCTGCAGCTGTTATAAATGCTGTTGTACTCGAGGACACCCTCAAAGAAACATATAAAACAATACCTCACTAGTCAAGCTTGCAATTTTCAAAGAGAAATCCTGCCGCAAATGCACTGAGGCCAGTATTTGTGCCTCTTAAATGCCAAACAGCAGGGTGATTTGGAACACAGCGCACTGTGAGGATGCGATATAGAGATACTAGTGGAAACTATTCACCGCTTCACGTACCTCGTTTTCCCCTTTCAATTTTTCTATGATATGTTGGGCCTTTTCTCAGATTGAAGGAGTCAGTGCGACTTCAATCGCAGCCATTAGCCTGACCCCGATGATTTCCTTATTCGGAACTGGTGTTGCCCCAGAAATTATGATCGACAAAAGGGAACGATTGAAGTTTGGGGACCAAGTACGAGCCCTGCAGCTGTGGTACCAGCACCTCCGTGATGGATCGCATATGAGACTTTTCGAAAGAGCCAACGTGTGGACGATTTTCAACGAGGAGGATATTTTCTCGGATGTCCACTACATACTGTCTTCTATATTCCCCTACGGATACCGATTCCACGTGAATTCCGTGGAACCACATAAGATACTACATCTTGCATTGAAAGGTACTAAAACTATGTATCAAATTAAGGGGCGATGAGGGGTAACTCTGGTTTCCAATTAGCTATAAAATACCATTCCTCAGGTAGTTAACCCCTTCTTAGAATTCAAGAACTTTCGAAACTTTTCTTTTTGGGATTCTTGGATTTAGCTCCAAATTTACCCACGAAGTCATTACTAGGCTCGCTGATTATAGTGATCCCGAGTCCAAACGAAAATGGAAAGATCGCCAAATCACCTCTACTCTACCCCGTAGTCCTAGGAAAAGTCATGATTGATAATTATTTAGAACTGATTCATCCTCTTCTGATGATTTTCGATCTTTTAAAGCATTATTGGTACTCCAAATTGGCATTGTGATATTTATCGGATTTGTTACCTTATGACTGGCCGCCCAGTCAGTGTTCTTGCCCACCACCTATAATAAGATAATTACTCGTCTACACTGCTACAATATAGATACTGCAACAACTCTTCCATCTATACTACACCTTCTTCAGCCGAATACATCGTGATGGAGACTCAACAAACTGGTATCGAGGAAGCATCAACCCAGCCTCCCAAGCCAACTCTATCCGAATTCAAAGCTTTTAACAGACTAGCAGATCATATGAATTTATTCCTAAGGACTTGACACGATCGATTCTCACAGCCCATCCAGAATCATACTGACGATTTCTCCTCAGCATAACAATTTCCGCATGATGTGGAATGAGATATACAGTGCCTGCGCCAACAACAAACTCCCCAGCCACCAATTCATTCACGCATTTCTCAACCTTGCCGAATCTTTCTGCACTCAACTCACCCTCCACCATACGATCGAAGAGCGGCACTTTTCCCTCGAGCTAGCCTCGCGAATGCCAGAGTTTCGCGAGGATCTTGTTGGTCAGCACCGTGAGATTCATCATGGACTAGACAAAATGCATCAATATGTGAAGATGTGTCGCAATGGCGAGACCGAGCTCCAGCTTTCAGATCTGAAAGTTTTGATGGAAAGCTTTGGGGAGATTTTATGGACACATCTGGATGATGAGATTAGAGTTTTGGGGGCGGAGAATATGCGGAAATATTGGGCTCTGCAGGAGATGGCTGAACTGTATCATTAGATGTGTTTTCTGTCACTTGGTGACACGGAGGGAGCTGATAGGATACAAACCTAATTAGTGCAGAAGATGAAGATGGTTGAGGTGGGAAATCATCATCTCAGCGAGAAGTGGGGATGGATGAGATTAAAACGCATTAGACGAGAGGAACGACGAACAGCCAAGTCATATTCGAAGGCATACGATAGTGGTTGCGTGGACTCATGGAAATCGATAGTACAAAATTATCACCAAAATTATAGTTTGATTTTGATGAATATACTTATTTAAACCTAATTTTTGTGTGCTACCTTACCGTATTATCGCTACGGGTATTGTTCTTTGTAGCAACGATCAAGAAATTATTGGCTGCCGAAGAAGGATCCCATGAGAACGGTTTCATGACTTCTAAGGCTAGACCATATGAATATGAACAAGTTCGTTGATAGGTCCATACTTCGGCATTTCGACGGAAGTCGTGCATGGATATTTACAGACGCAGGCAGCCTGGGGATACTATGATTTCCGGAAAGAGGCTGTGATAATAGACAAAATGTACAGTATATAAGGATATGTGTCTCACTTACTGTGGAGTCCGGCATTTCGGATATATTTAACCTTATAGTCCCGAGCAAATTAGGCTTAGCGCACACCATCATCAATGGTAAGATCTTGGAGTTGTAGATTTACCTATGTAGTCGGAGCTGGTTGTCTATTCATCAGTATGATATAATGTAATTTAAAGTATTGAGCACATACCGACTTTTGGAATATAAAGTGCATGTGTTCGGCATCATTTTCTAGCATCCAATTCACATTGATCCCATTGATTCTTACAGTATTAACTTTTGTCTTCGATACCCTATTATTTTCCCTATCTCAACATGTCCAAGATTCTCACTGTTGTCGGTGCTACTGGAGCGCAAGGTGGCTCTGTGGTTGCCTCCGCCTTGAAGTCAGGTGACTACAAGGTCCGCGGTATCACTCGGAATGTTGAGAGTGCTGCGGCCAAGGCCCTCACTGCACAGGGCATCGAGATGGTGGCTGCGGACGTTAATGATATGGCAAGCCTTGTCAAAGCATTTGAGGTAAGTGGTTTGGCAGCCCAATGGGGGCGAGTAGCTCATACGACCATATACTAATTGAAATAGGGTTCTCATGCCATCTTCGTTGTCACTGACTTTTTCGCCCCCTTCGCTACCAAAGACGCCGAAGAGGTCGTTACTATTGAGTCTACTCATGGTATCAACTGCGCAAAGGCTGCTTCCAAGACCATCACTTTGGAGCACTACATCTGGAGCACACTCCCCGACAGTCAGAAGATCTCCAGTGGAAAATTCTCTGTGCCTCACTTACAAAGCAAGAGCAAGGTCGATAAGTATATTCGCCAAGATAAGGCATTGCTAGCCAAGACGACCTTCCTTATCATCACCTACTATGCCGCAAATATGCTTATGCCCATGCTCACACCAACCTTATTTGTGAGTCGATGGTTTATTCCACCGTCAATTAATATATAGTTTGGCTAATATTCTATTTGACATAGAAAACCGCTGGCAAGTACATCCAGCTGCTGCCAGTCGGCGAAGATATCCCAGTCACTACCATCGGTGCGGCAACGATCAATATCGGAATTTTCGCTCTTGCCATTCTTCAACAGCCTCAGCTTACCCTGCCCGGTAGAACTGTTCTCGCCGAGACCGAGACACTTACTACGCGAGAAATTCTGAAGCTCTGGTCTGAGGTCTCTGGAATCCCTGCTGAATATGTATCGATCTCGTTGGAACACTACGAAGCCTTGTGGCCCAAGTGGGGCCGTGAACTCGGACTCATGCTGCAATTCTGGGATTACGCTCGCGAAAATAGCTGGATTGCAGAGGATGTGGTTATTAAGAAGGAGGACTTGGGCATCACCGGCTTGGTTGGTATGAAGGAAGCCTTCAGCGAAATTAATTGGACTACCATTTAAGCGCTTAAGTTCCACACTTGTCAGAACATTGAACTATATCAATTAGCCAAGGAAGCAATATGCATTACTATTCTCAATAGCCATCTGATGATCTGACTTAGCTAAGAAAGAAATACAAAAGGGGCAATATGTGATGGCATATCACAGAAATAGCCGTTGGCGGCAACAAAACTATCTTTGGTTGAATTTGTATGGGATCATAGTTTAGATGAATCGGAGGCTTGAAGCTGTGATGAATTGATGGCTTCTAAAAAGAACCAGTCAGTCGGGAATTAGGGGAGCTTGTGAGTAGTTAGGTATATTTAACCTTATTTGCTTACTCAGCTTGCACGTGAATCGCCTTAGTATACGTCCTAGTTGCTTTTCTGATTGACGAAACCTTATTACTGCTGACACATCCATAACCCCC